>LR568001.1:0-20132 GCA_900536345.3 Caenorhabditis sp. 39 LS-2015 | reverse complement strand
GGGGGGGGGGGGGGGGGGAGGGGGGGGGGAGGGGGGGGGGGGGGGGGGGGGGTGACTGAGGGAGGATTCTAAATCTTGTCTTGTCTCTCCCCTTCCGTGTATTTTTTGATTACGCCACTTCCACTTCTGCCCCCCTCCCCTCCACTAATGAAAAGGAAAACGCTTGACAACGATGGTCGGCTGCGCATCAAAACTTGCTAACGGATGGAAAAGGCGCAATGGCAAATGAGAGCGAAATTTTGGATTGCGTAACATCGTTTTGCGCAAGAAAATGGAAAACGGATGGAGGGGCAGGCGAGGCGAGGGCGAGGAATCAGATGCGGGTGGAAAGGGGAGTGGAAGCTTGTTTATATGGAGAATATCTATCACTTCACTACTTCACTTCCCTATTCTGATCCTATATGATATGATATTGTTGCAAACACACACGCACTATCTATGTGTTTTTTTCGCTCCTCTCCTCTAGCTGTCATCATCTCCCATTGGCCCTGGCCCCACTATCCGAAATGATTTAGGGAAGGGCCACCGAACAGTTGCTAGGCAGAGGATGGGAGATGGAAGATGGAAGATGAATAATTATGGTGTGGGGGCTCACTCGCAAACTTTCACATATCATAAATTGATGATTGTAATAAACAAGATCCATCAAATTGATTATGACATAATGTCAATGTCATTGGTTCCGAATCCTCAATCCTAGATTCTAGATCCTAGGTTCTAGGTCCTAGGTTCTATGATCCTGGATCCAGGGAAAATCGGGAGGAACCGGGAGGAATTGGGGGAATCCCCTAGACACATGCTTTCCAAAACTCATTGTAACATTTTCCCACGGGATACACTCACAATACACACTAGTGAAGGGGGGGGGTCAAGAAGAAAACGGGGGGAAGCCTAGCAATTTTGTGTAATTTCAAGATTTTGTAAAGTCTAGGCTAGGCGGGAGTCGAGCGGCGCCCTCTGTTCTGTTCGTTCTGATTTTTTTTTTTCTTTTTTTTCCCCCCGCTGATCGGCGTGAACTTGATCTTGATCTTGAAACTGATAGATAGATCCATCAGGAGGAATTGAAAGAAACAGAACAAGAATTCAGCAACGCTTCTTGCGTAATGAGGAGGTGGCAAAGAACAGAACGCTTCTGCATCTTCTCTTCCCTTCCCCGAATCGAATCTGATTGTCACGCTCACGTTGGAAGAAGCGAATGGGAAAAACAGAGGGAGACGGGGGGCGAAACAAGTTCTATGAAACACCTTTCGAACAGTGACCAATTCATTGACCATCTTTGGTTTCAGAAGTGAAGGGAGTCATTTCACGATGACTTGAAAGTTAAAGAAGCAAAAACTAAGAAAATCCGGGCGATGCACATGCAATTGAACTATGCGAAACAGATCAAGTCGCGCCGGGAGCTCTTACGCGCGCGGGCTGCTTTTCCACCGCCGTCTCGTCTCACTCGCCAGTTTTCTTTGCCGTACGTACGATAAAGAGATAACGCGTGCGCAGGGGGGCTCCGGGACCGTGGCGACGAGATATCATACGGCGGCCAGAGACGCGCTTTCAAGAGGTACTAGAACAGGGCAAATATGATGTTCCAAAATGAATGGGAATCGAGTAACGGGGCAGAGAGGGGAGAAAAGTCGCCTGCGACACTTTTTGGCACGTCTTGATGGGTTTGCTGGGTGGATCAGTGGATCACATAAGTTTTTTGTGTTGCGTTTCGTTTTGCTTTGCTTTGCAAGAAAAAAACGGCAGACACCAGACAGATAGCATCGTCCTTATCATTTTAATGATACAATCACTTCCTGCTTGTAACACTGGAACCTGGAACCTGGAACCTAGAAGAAGAAGAAGTGTTTGTGTACTATCCCATTCCTTAGTATCCTGAAAAGAATAAAAAGATCAGAGATCAGCTGACAGACGTCTTCCTTTCCAACCCGTCTGTCTTTGATTCTCGAGGTAATTTGACCTGGCTACTCTACTCAACTAGCCATCCGTCGGTCACTTTGCGATTGATCCTGCTCCGCTAGTCCGGCAGGTAAAGAAGAGTGGTAGCGGTAGCAGCCCATCGTTCCGGCGTCCGGCTGTTAGCAATTCCTCTTCTTGCCCTCCGAGAAACGAGCCCTGGCGGGCAGCTGTTGCACATCCCCACTAGCGGCATTATCTTTTACGTGCGCATATCAGCAACCCTCTTCTTCCCCTTTCTCTCATCCCTCTTTCAAACGCGACGAGACGAGAGTGAGCATCCAGAGTTGGGAGGGACGCGACAACAACGCCTGTCTTTTGCTTCCGGATAATAACTCTTTTACTTGTCAGGTCAGCTCTCCAGAGCGCAGCGCAGCCTCACCGACCCAGAACAACAAGTGGTGTGTGTGTCTCGGTGTGCCACATTGCGTATTCGAGAATGGGAAAAATGCACAGGGACTGGACTTTCTTCTTATTATGGAAGATTAGTAACAGACCCTAATTGCGGTAAAGATAATAAGAACTCAAAGATTCCATTGGATGACACAATGTAGATGGTACAGTGTCATGTAATAACATAAGAACACAAACATTGTCGGGCTCATTTTCATTGATAGGGATTAAGGATTGTTAGGGAGGCGGATTACCTAGTATCATGAACATGGCAAACAATTCGTTCCCTATTTTATTTTCCACTTTTCCCATCATTCCAGTCAGCTGTTCTTTACCTCCACTCTATTTATATTTACGATCAGTCGACCTGCAGCATGTAGCCCTTAGCCGTCCGAATCATTCGAATCTCGGAAACATTTGTTACGCAGGCGTGTGACGTAATCGGATGCGCGTTTATGACATGACGCGGCAGACGCGCGGAATGGATTGGGGAAGGCGGCAAGGCAAGACGACCTCATCTCGGACCACCGCGCGGCGGGATCGAGTAGAAAAGAGCCGCTTGTCGGCGAGCTCTTACGCAAAATGAGAAAGTCCGTCGGGTATCATCTACTAGTAAGTGACCCGGAGCATTTTAGTGGGGACTGACTTCCAAGATAATTTAGTTTTATTGATAAGTTAACACAGTGGAAAAAAAGGTGAGTTGAAAAAAAGGAAATGAAAACAGCTCATTGCAATTGGGAAAACAAGAAAGTAAAAAAAAATAGATTGCCCCGAACCAGGATCGAACTGGTGACCTTTAGATCTTCAGTCTAACGCTCTCCCAACTGAGCTATCGAGGCACAACATAGACAGAACAGATTGGAAATGATAAGGGGAAATGACCAGGGTACACATGGAAATCATCTTTTTAAATCAAAATTTTTTGAACTGTGTTAGAAGTAGATAAACTGTCTAGACAGGATCTCAGGGGTATTTGAAAGCTCTGAACTTCACATATTCCAAATCATCGGCTTTTCATGGTCATCTTCACCTGAAAGTCAGTAATAATTGTTCTTTAGCATAGAAACAAATTTTTCTCAAAATCAATTAATAAACTGATAATCATTTCCTCAATTAATTGCACTTGAATCACCCTATTCGTACACGCCCAAAAAACCGCGACGCAGCCGCTTCGCAGGCTGGGTTGTCATGGACACCGATAGACTCTCGTCGAAATATATTTATTCATTTACAAATAAAACAAAGAGATTTCGGGAAAAAATCAGTGGAATGAAAATAAAAGGGAGATGGGAAAAAATCGAATGTATCAGGGAACACAGGAATCAGGAATCGGGAAGGAAATAGAGAACGAATTTGGTGACCGTGAGATGGAACAAAGATACGAAATAATAAGTGGTAGAACAAAGTATGTGGGGCAATATTTTTCAATACATTGGAACAGAAGTTAATGAAAAATAAAATTAATAACAGATCGGAACAATCAATAATTAGAACGCATATCCAGCAAGGATAGAACGGGATAGTGCGGATTTTGGAAAGAGAAAGAGAACATGAAAAATAAAGGATGGCGATGAATTTTGAGACGGAAATTGGACACAATATGGATAATGGAAGTAGAAATTTAAATTGTCTTAAGGAAAAGATTAAGAGAAATACACAATACAAAGTACAAGTTTCTCTGGAAACAGCCACATAATTCTTCAATCTTTCCTGCTCTCCTTCTTGTTTTTCAAGTGGTTGTACGCTCCCGTTTCGAGCAATATGTAGTTGGCTGGAAAAAAAATCATTCTTGAAACCTTAATTAATCAATTTGAAACATGACTCACCAGCAATGATAATAGTTCGTGTTGCTTCTATCTCTTTTGCCAGCCCATTGAGTGCATGGAGTATTTCCAGAGTATACTGCTGATCAGTTTCAGTTGCTATGATCTTCTCGATCTTCGCGTCGATTCCCGCATTGTCAAACCTTGCAAATTCAATGCTTTCTTGAACTTCGGGATCTTCCACGATTTTAGCGACTGGAAAGGTTTAGTGGGTATGATTCTGCTAGATAGTTATTTCTCTAATCAACTCACCCTCTCTGAGTTTTGTGCGTATATCCAGAGTAATGTCGGATAATATCGCATACATCTTCCGGGCAGCAATCTTGAAGAGAACGTTGTCGATGGGTTTTCTCTGATGATACGATTCTGTCTGCCAAGAAGAATCGCCTCTTTGCTGGTTGTTAAAAGAACGAACCGAGTGGCGACTGAAAAAATATTAGATTAGTAAAGGATTCAAACTAAAATGAAACTCACTCGTCATTGTCATAATCCCGAGAAGTTCCTTGACCTGGACGCTGGTACCTTGGCTCGTTTCTCTCATAATCGTTCTTGTAGCCCTGCCGTTTCTGCTCGTAGCCGTCATATCTGTCTCCTTGACGCTGATACGTTCTCTCATCACGTTGGTTTCTCTGATCAGGTCGTTCCTGGTTTGGACGCTGGTATCCGTGATTCTCATAACGATTTCCGTTGTTGTAGCGCCCGCCATAATTGCTATCTTCTTCAGAGCGAACGGAGTAATTGCGTCTGAAAAAATAACGAATTATTGCTTATTGCTGGATCCAGAACAATGAAACTCACTTTTCATTGTCATTGTCCCTATAATCTCTTGGGTCTGAACGCTGGCGCTCGTTCCTTTGCTCTTCACGAGGATCTCTTCCGGGAGGACGCTGTCCGGGATATCTGAAGCCGGGATCTCTGAGTCCGGAACAACTGAAGCTGGCTTCGCGGGTATTCTCCTTGCGATAACCACCATTTTCAGTCTCCTGACGAAAATTGTCAGTACGATTGTTTCCGAGTCGATTGAAGCTGTCACCATGTGATCTGCTGTCGTTATAACGTCCACCAGAATTGAGACCATGACGGTCGCTATATCGTCCTGGAAAGTCTACCTCCCGATTGTCGTAATGGTGGCTTCCGATCAGCCTCTCCAAATTTTCGCCGTGGCAGTTGTGGCAGCGCACTTTTCCTTTCATTCTCATCACTTCGTACCCTGGCGATGGGAACTGTACCATTTCATCTAGAAGTTCTGGCCTAGAATGAGCAGAACCCCTGAAAATGGAACTTAATTTCTTAAAACTAAGAGCAAAATTACTTGACTGCGAGAATCTTGACTGGCGATCTTGGTTTGTCGCTAGAATCCGGCTTCTTTGCTTCGGTCGGTTGTGCTTCCTCAACTTCCTGAACCTTGTCATTGAGAGCCTCTGAAACTCCATCGGCAATATCAGCAACGGCCAATTTAAGGCCCAGCTCATCGATCCGATTTGTCAGCTGCGTATCCGATCGGTCTTCTTTTTTGTTTTTCACAAATTCATCACTTGAATCAAAATTCGGAAAATCCATATTGAATTCTGAAATGGAGAAGACTGGATGAAATTAAAAGTAGCAAGAAATCAAAGAGAGAAATCGATAAAAGCGTTTTTAAATGGACGAACTGTGAGGAAGATGAAAACAAGGGAAGGAGAAAACAGTCGCTCTGCCGGACGACGACGGCCAGCGAGAAGAGAAAGAGAGTGTTTGAAAGAGTAGACGACAACGAGAGTGTTTTGATGGAATTGAAGAAGAAAATAATGTGGAGGTGGGGAGGCGAAACGGAAGGGGTAGAAAGCCTGGAAACTCGTGATAACAAGGTGGAAGCTCGGCAAAAGGAACTGGAGTTTTATCAATGTTACTCCACAAAGACTAAGAAAGACGAGACCCCACCACTCGTCGCTATGGACAGCGATCAATATGTGCGCGTGCCTGCCCAGTCGGTGTGAATGCCCTTGTGAGAGTGAAAGAGCGAGAGACGAAATTGTCTAGAGAAAAAAACAAAGTTACGAAACGTTAAGACCGCCTGAAAAATGTTTTAAATGAATAAAATCATAAGATAACAGTGTTGCGATTGATAGCATTCATTGCCAAGCAATGATGGGTTCGTAATGAAAAAAAATAAGGATGACATGCACAGTTTTTTTTCAATAATATAGAATACAAATGCCGTATATCCTACTGGGTTGAAGCACGGAAGACGAGGTTTTGGGGAGATATTTACAAAGGAGAACATGGAAAATGACGGGTTGCAGAGTGAAGAACGGAAATCAGATAGAATAAAAAAAGCTCAAGTTAAGACAATAAAGGCGAAAAGGTAAAAATGAAAAGCAATTAAATTTTCTCTGAAAAAAAAGTCAACGTGTAAGCGATACGGTACGGCAGACGAAATTGAATACAATACGAACGATTTTTTTCAAAAAACCGATCTATGTAATTTACAGAAATAATTATTGCTGGTTTGGTTCTTTTTTGCTTTTGCTTTCCTCCTTCTTTCTATTCAAATAGGTGTAGGCGTCGGTTGCGAGCAAAATTTCGTGGACTGAAATATGTATAATCCTTAAATTTTTTGCCAGTTTCACCAAACATCGACTTACTAGCAATCACAAGAGTTCGATCTTTAAAATCTTGGCAAGTCGCCTCTTCGATTGCTTTGAGTATCTCTTCAACGTAACGCTGTTCGCCGTCGCTTTTCCGATAGCTTAGGACTCTCTTGATGCTGAGGTCAATAGAGTAGTTATCAAACCTTGCGCGACCCACGTCGTTTTGAAGTTCGATACTTTCAAAGATGATATCAACGACTGAAAAGGTATGAAGTTTAAAGTTTTTAATATTCTTTCTTTTTTCCAACTCACTTCGGTGAAGCTTGGTGCGTGGTTCCAATTGTATGGCTTTCAAAATTTTAGAAAACCTTATAACAACCGCTTCGTAGAGACCGTTGTTGATTTGTATCTTGGGATAATGTAGTCTTGGCTGCCAACAACGATCGTCTTGATGGTCGTAGAAAAAACGATTCGAGTAATCGCGCCTGAAAAAATAACAAATTATTCAAGGATTTCGAAAAAGTAAAATCTCACTCTTCATTGCCATAGTTCCGAGAAGTTCCTTGACCGTGACACTGGTTTCTTTGCTCGTAGCGGTCATTATACAACTTTTGGCCACGCTGGTTGATTTCATAATTTTCCCAGGGGCACTGATGCTCTTCAGGCTGATATCTCTGGCCAAAATGATGCAGGTGTTCCCAGTTTGGACGTTGATGTCCATGGTGCTGATAATGATTGCCTTTGTCGTAGGGTCGCGTACCATGGCCATTGTCTTTCTCTTGTTGATAGCGCTGATACTTTCTTTCTTGACTCTGATGTTCAATGTCCGAACGCTGAAAGCTTGGGTATCGATGGTGTTCATTGATTCTGTTGTGGCGCTCATAAAAGTCGTCATCTCGCTTGAAATGCAAAAACCGATCCATAAAATGACTCGGGTTCCCGCGACAATCCTTTCGATTGTTTTTGTAATCATTTACTGCCAGCTGTTTATCTAAGAATTCAAGGCGTTCGTCTTTCCACTCTTGGTCAGTAAGTCTCCTCTTGCTTCCACCACGATCCTGACGATTTACGCCGAAACTAGCATTACGATTTCTTGGAAAGTTGTAAAAATTACAAATGTCGACTTCGCGACGAGATTCCCCATGGCTTCCAAGTCGATTGTCGCCATGATGATAGGCTCCGCGGTTTCTTTCAGAGTTGTCGTAACAACCTTTACGACCGAATATCCCGTAATAATTTCTGTCCAATCGATTAGGGTCGTAACCATAGTGTTCGATTTTTTTTAGACAAAAACCGGAATCATTATCCTCGCGTAGGTCATTCACAGGACGGTTGAATCTTTGAAAATCAATCTTGCGCTGTTCAGCATGGTAATCTCCAATATATCTCTCCAAGGTTTCACAATGGCAGTTGTTGCAGCGCACTTTGTCCTTGTTTTCCACAAGTTCGTAGAATTCCGAGGGAATTGGTACTTTTTTAACCAAAAGTTCTGGTTGCGAGACTTCAGAAGACCTAAAAATAAAATTTAATGCTGGAGAGCAAAGAGAACTATTACTTGACGGCCGGAGTTTTAACTGGAATAAGCGGTTCACCGTTAGAGTCCGGTTTCTTTGTTTCCAACGTCAAATTTGGTTTGGACGGTTTTGGCTCATCGTTTTGCTTGAACGCCTCACGGAAAGCTTTCGATCTTTCTTTCTCATCTAATTCTGAAACAGAAAACTACAAAAAAAATCTGGAAATGCGTTTTTACCAGGGGCTCCCCAATACCATCCTTGTGCGGCGCGTTTGGCGTGAACGTCGGCAAGGCAAAAAGAGGCCATTTTCTGGTTGAGCCCGTTGGCCGAACTCAACGATTCCGTATCCGATGGGTCTTCGACTTTTGTCCATTCATCAGAATTCGAATCGGAATGTTCGGTGGTCATGGTGAATTTCTAAAATGACTAAGATTTGATGAAAACTAAGACGGCCTTGAGGAATCGATGAGAAATCAATGAGAAGGGAGGACACCCCGTAAAAATTGTGAAAAACTAGAAGGGAGATGGGAAAAGAGAGAAAGAAGAAGACGAAGAAGAAGAAATCGATGTTGAGTTGGGGAGGCGAAATGGAAGGGGTAACATGCCATTCCGCAAAAGCACAACGCTCCAAAAACCGATCAATACTGCAGGCGTCTGGCCATTTGGTGCGGAAGCCCTAGAGAGAGAGAGAGAGGGGGGTTCATCTAGAGAAAAAGAACAATGTGAATTCTGAAAGCCTGAACAATTTTTTGATAAGATATCAGTGTTGCAATTGCTAGCAATCATTGTAAAGTGGTAAAGCAAAGCAATCCGAAAAAAAAAATGCAGTTTATAAAAGTTTCTTTGAGATTGAAAATTTAAATTTTTTTTGAAAAATGATAAACAATTATGGAATGCGTTAACAATCAAGAATACAATAACGTGTTACAAAACATTTTTTAAAAACACATGTTAAAATCGTGGCTCTTGCCCGTTGACTCGATTCCGGAATGTCCAGCGCTCGGCAATGTAATTTCTGGGCAATGGGCGGAATATGATGTGCTTCTCAAGCGATTCAACAGGAACTCCACGAGCCTGAGCCATTGACATCCGATTATACCTCTTCGTCTCTTTCCTTTCCTGCTTTTCCTCTTTCCACCTTAGACGAGTTGCTTCTGAAAATTAGATTGCATAGAATGAGACAACTTCCAATTTGAATGAACTCACTGTCGCTGTAACGAACCGCTAGTTTAATGCCGTTCAGGTTGTTTTCATCTAAAAAAATCGTGATTTGCAGATAAAATTAAAATTAGGAAGCAAAAATCAACTCACCATATGTTTCGCTTTTGCGCCATTCCTCCCAGTCAGTCATGTCAAAATCTTTCTCCACGTCTTCTTCATCTGAACTGTCGTCATCATTGTTCTCTCCTTCATTTTCGGCATTATTGTTTTTGGATGCTTCGTTTCTGGATGTTCCCAGACCCAGACCTCGCGGATCACGGTTATCGTATTTTCCCATGGGACACATGTCGAAGGGATTCAAGGGAATGATTAGTTCACCATTCTCATACGTATCTTTGGGAGGACGATTTAACTGACGATTGGCCTGGTAGTCAAGGCTACCATCATCCATGTAGTATTCAAAGATAGAGGAAATTTCCTCTGGAGCTTGGTTAACATCTGATTTTCTTGGACGAGGGACCATATACGGAGTGGGATCGAACATATAAAAACCAGGAGGTAGCGGGCTTTCGGGAGTATACGGGCGAGGTTCCGGACTGGACTCACGGTCAGCAGAACGACTTTGATCAGGGTTGTTCTGCCGGCTCGAAGAACAACGATCCGGGCTGTTGGGACGGGATCCAACAGTTGAGCGGCGGTCAGGACTCATATTGCGGCGATCCGGACTGAACGGGCGGTCTTCAGAACGATTTTGATCATGGTGGTTTTGAAGAGCAGGTGAACGACGATCCGGACTGTAGGGACGGTTGCCAGCAGTCGAACGGCGATCGGGGCTGAACGGGCGCGCTCCAACATTCGAACGGCGGTCAGGACTGAACTGGCGGGCTCCAGAACAATTTTGATTAAAGTTATTTCGACGGTCAGGGCTGAACCGACGAGCTCCAACATTCGAACGGCGGTCAGGACTCATAACGCGACGATCCGGGCTGAACGGGCGCCCTCCAAAATTCGAACGGCGGTCAGGACTTATGTTGCGACGAACTGGACTGAACTGACGGTCTCCAGGACGATTTTGACCGAAGGTGCTTGGACCGTTGAAGGGACGGCGATCCGGGCTGAACGGGCGCCCTCCAACATTCGAACGGCGATCAGGACTCCAGTTGCGGCGATCAGGACTGAACTGAGGATCTCCAGGACGATTTTGGCCAAAGTTGCTTTGACCGTTGAAGGGACGACGATCCGGGCTGAACGGGCGCCCTCCAACATTCGAACGGCGATCAGGACTCCAGTTGCGGCGATCAGGACTGAACTGAGGATCTCCAGGACGATTTTGGCCAAAGTTGCTTTGACCGTTGAAGGGACGACGATCCGGGCTGAAAGGGCGCCCTCCAAAATTCGAACGGCGGTCGGGGCTTATATTTCGACGATCCGGACTAAACGGGCGCCCTGCAACATTTGAACGGCGTTCAGGACTCCAGTTGCGGCGATCAGGACTGAATTGACGGTCTCCATTACGATTTTGGTCAAAGTTGCTTTGACGAGCAGGTGAACGACGATCAGGGCTGACCCGACGGGCTCCAAAAGGCGAACAACGGTCAGGACTCATATTGCGGCGATCCGGACTGAACTGACGGCCGCCAGAAAAACTTTGATTGAAGCTATTCCGACGATCCGGACTGTATGGGCGGTCATTGAAATTTCTTTCATTGTAGTTGTTTTGACGGCTGAAGGAACGACGATCCGGACTAAACGGACGGCCACCAGAAAATGATCTGTTGTCAGGGCTCATGCGGCCATAATCCGGGTTGAATGGACGGTCATCAAAACGATTTTGATTGTTGTTGTTTTGTTGGCTATCCGGGCTGTAGGGACGGTTTCCAAATCGGTTTTGCTCATAATTATTTTGACGAGTGGGCGAACGACGGTCCGGACTGTAGGGACGGGGTCCAGCAGTTGAACAGCCAGCAGAAAAATGATTCTCACCGCTACTACCGGCGCCAAACAATTCTTCATTGGTGGCGGTTCTCAAATTGGAACGACAGTTTTGATTCCGCTGTTGGTTGTTGTTCCGAAATCCGGTATTGTTGCTCTGTCCACGAAATCCGCTGTTTCTATTGAATCCGTTGCCGCGGAATCCATTCCCATTAAATCCAGTGTTACGGAATCCACCTCGTCCTCTGTTGTTTGGCAAGTTACCCCTGAAACAGAAAATCATTCTCTTTTATTTATTTTTCTATTTTTTTAAAACTCACTCATGATTATCACGTCGAAAAGACATGGAGGTCAACTGATGGCTGCTGAGAAACGATCCTCTGTTTGCAAAAAGTCAGCAAGGCGATTGGTTTGCAATGGAAAGTGACGGCAATGCACAGCACACGTTTTGCTTGATTCCTTAACAAAAATACGTTTGAAAACCTTCCGTAAGAAGCGATTTTTGAGTAAACAATCACAGTAGAGAACGAAAATCAAAAACTCTTATCAATATTCAAACAAAGTGTCGAGATACGTAATTTAAACGATGCCACAACAAATTTGAATTCAAAAAATGGCAAGAACAGCTGAATTAGTGTCACCGTAGTCAAACGGCGTGGCGGGACCCGTTGAGGTGCTACCCTACCACCCAATTTGAATTTTATAAGCAAAATGAGTTTTTCAACGTTTCGAGAGCAGCAAATACCAATGGAAAAGAAGAAAATTGTTAATGAAAGGAAGAGAACAATAAAAAATACATACTGGTTACGTGTTGGCTAGCAGCGAAACATTGACCCGTTGAGAGACGCAGACGCAGTGCCCACAGCTACTTTGGATTGAAGTCTGGGCGTTTTTGAGAGACGCAGAGTGGGGACGCACAAGAGAGGTGCAGATGAGCGTATTGCAAAACGGAGAGAACTCAAATCAATACGACGTTCTTGCCGGAGACAAGGAAAACGGGAAGAAGACGGAATTGGCAAATGAAATCGATTGTAGTAGAATTGACACAGAACAGAACAAATGGTCCTTTAAATATTTATTTTAAAAAAATATTTTCTAAAAAAAACAAAAAAATAAAATTTGACTGAAAAATAGACATTACATATGACTGTAAACTTTCTGGAAAACTACCTCTGTCAAATCTTGGTCTCATTGTCGTCTTTTGTGTTGATAAGGCTCCACAGCGTAAAAAGATCGAATGCATTATCAAATGTTTCATATATTTTTTAATCAAAAGTAATAACAAGCATTTAAATGAAATAAAACATATCTAAACATGGTACGAGAGTTTCTTCAGTGTTGTATTTTTATTATAAAGCAGAAAACAATTTTTAAAAAATATTTTTTTCAGGTTACTTCTTTCTTCAGTCATTCGTGCGATTCTGACGAAACTCATCATGCCACTCGCTGGCTCCACTATCTCTCAAATAACCCTTGACTGAAAAATAGACACTATGACTGTAAACCATCTGGAAAACTCACTCCGTCGAATCTTGGTTTCGTCTTCGCCTCTTGCGCTGAGGAGACTCTTGATGTGGTGAACCACAGCCAGGCAGAACTTATAAGGGTTGTCCTCCTTTTTCTTCTGTTTGGCGCATTCCAGCTGGCGTAGGCTAACTGATGTGAAGAAATTTGTTGCCTTGAACGATTCACCGACTGGTGATCGTGTCAAAGCAATGACTGAAAAACGGAATAAATTATTTGACAGGTTATTTACCGGCGTTGACGCATTTCATCGGATCCTTGATAGCAACGATCGCATGAAAGATCTCATTCAAAAAATTGATGCTCTTCAAGAGGGTCTCATCAGGACCATCTTCATGATGATCATGATGATGCCCCGATACCACATTGCAGGTAGAGCGATTCGGGTCCTGAGGTCTGCGAAGTTTTTCCACTCCTTGCCGGCCAAAGTGCTCCTGACGTTCCTGACGCTCCTGCCGATAGAAGTCCGGACGAGCTTCCAAGTATCGTTCATTGTGGCCACGTGGTCCATTAAAAATCTCTTGATAGCGAGTATCACGGTACTCATCGCCATGGCGCTGGTCCTCCCTGTCCCAATCGCGTCCTCCAGTTCTCACGTTGCGTGAGCTTTCCTCGTTAAAGTACCGAAGCTCCTGACGAGTGCCGTATCCATGATTAGGCTCACGGCGGTGCTCCAGTTGGTTGAAACTACCATGTGGCGTTTTACGTTCAGCAGCCCTGCGTTGCTCTCCGTCGTGGCCACTCAAATTCAATCCGCTGAAATTGCTGAAATTAGATTTTTCAAAAATTTGTTGATGTTTTTGTGCTTACAAGATAACTTCCTCTTCTTGAAGAAATCCAGATGCGACGAGAACGCCACGCTGGAATGTGATTCCTGGGTGAGAACTGAAACACTATTTTTGTTCTTTGCCTCTTCAAATTTTCTAATATTAACTCACTTCATAAGGCCGGTGCGATCCATGATGATAGCGGGTTTGCTGAAGTAATTGATCCTGAAAGCCAAAAAAACATTGCGTCTCTAGACAAAGTGTAAAGAGGACTAAAGTGAAGGGAAGGTCCGTTCTGATTTAAAACAATCGGGAACGGTAACTATCACAAGATTAGTAATATGAAAAATAGAATGGAAATTTTCGCGGAAAATAGAGGAAAACGAAAAATTACGAGGAGAAGAGGAAATGTGCTCTATAATTTTCCAAAACTCGCAAAGTAGGTAGGAAAATCCAATCATTACGAAAAGGATTAAGCTCACAAAACTCTTCGGATTTCACTATATACTGGATATTGGATACTAGATCTCACTTTTTGAATATATAAAATGTGTATGTTGTACTAAAAACCGACAGAATTTCCTTATCTTTTTCCGCTCCATGTCTGCGAGCTCTTGGAAATGCGTTTTTTTCGCACGCTGTCCTATTCCTATCCGTACTTTTGCGTTTTCTGGACAGCGCGTTTGTTGCGTTTGAGTTTTGAATATAAAAAAACGCGCGCGTGATACTGAACATTGTTCTCTTATGATGTAACACATTGTCATATCACAACCTCTCCAAAGTTTTCACTTCGGAGGTGTTGGCCTTTTCAAAATGTCACCTGCTACTTTTTTAATAGGGAGACGACGGAGAAGAGAAAAATATGAACGCAAATTTACATATTGATAAAAGCTGGCTTGTGATACGTGCCATAAAACAACAATAGTGGGAATTGTAGATTATTATGACCCTTCCGGTGCGTTCGCAACCCCATTCAGTACTATTTCGTTCGGTTTCGTTTTCCTCTGCTTCTTTCTTCCTCTGAAAAACCACGAGGAACAGCATTTGCAGTTCGAGTCGACGGGGAAGCGGCCGTACTATATATAAGGCAGTCTCCCACTCCGCTCTTCTTTCAGTTCTTCGAAGAAACGTCCTGAAATGCGGTGCTTGTTCCCTCTCACTATCTCCCTCTCCACCAGTTACTGTTCTGCTTTTCCGACAGCGATAGATGGGAAATATCTTTCCACTCGTACTGTTTAGTTAAACTTTTAAAATATGACATTGCGTGCAAATTGTTTTTGGTTTCTAATAATCATAAATTTCAGAGTGACATTAACCGAACGCAAAAAATTATAAGATGGAGCGATTCAACAAGTCCGCCAAGGTAACATTCTAATTGTAAGAAAGATCATATTTATAATATCGTTGAAGCCCACCGACCTTCTGGTCGACTACAACTCGGACTCCGACACTGAGCAAGAAGAGGTGGAGCAAGTGAGAGGAAGAAGAGCGTCGTCAACAGCCGTCGGGAGTCAACAGCCGTCGGGAGTCAGTGAGGTGAACTTGGGGGTCAGGTTCAAGCGTTTCTAATTCTAGCTCATTTTTGGCAAGCACACTGACGCTTGATATAGCGTCTATCCCGCAAAAATCGATAATTTTCGTTTTTTTCTTTAAAAGTATAACACATTTAGGTCCCTATGAGCCAAGTTGTGCCTCAGAACGTTGTTTTCGAAATGGATGGCTTCGAGGAGTATGCCCAGACCACTCGTGGCTTCAACAGGTATCTGGACATCTCCAAGGATCAACCAGTCCAAGTCTACCAGTTTCACAAGAACGTCAAGATTCCCGTGAGCATTCCCAAGCAGCTTTATGGGAACATCAATGCTCTCGGACTTCTCCGATTCCGCCCGGTCCAAGAAGAACTGTGGAATGTTGCTATGAGTGGAAGCGATGCCTATGTGGAGACTGAAAGTGGGAGTGGCAAGACTGCCGGGTACGGGATCCCCATAGTCACCCGGTCGATGCGTGAGAAGGCCCAAGGAATTCATCGAGTACGATCTCCATTCGCCGTCGTCGTCTGCCCGTCAGGAAGCCTGTGCTCGCAGGTCGGGCGTTTCTTGTCGGCCTTGTGCCACAAGACAACTGTCCGGGTCCTGATGAGCTTTGGAGGGTCCGATGCGAAGGTGGCCGGAGCTCAGTTGCGAGAGGAATGCGACATTCTCGTCGCTACTGCCGAGCGACTGTGGAGCCACTTGGAGCGCCAAGACCTGTTCCTCGGGGATCTCCAAGTGATGGTCTGGGAGGAAGCCGATTTGGCCGTGCAAGATCGGCTTTTCTCAAATCTTTGGGCCCGGATGAGGCAGCTAGGCCGTCTGCCAAAGCAAATCATCGCGGTGACGGCCTACATGCCGAAGGAGCTCCGGTACGGGAACAGTGAGCTCTCTCACCGCATGCTTCAGGCCGTTGCGATTGTCCACCGCATCCCGGTGTTGAACTCGAGGCTCAGGCTCAATACTTGGCTTCCACCCGGTGAGGGCTACAAACGGATTCAGTTTCTGAAAGCCGTCAAAGGTAATTGACATGACATACAAATTTTCTTGCAGTAATTATTAAATTTTACAGAGTGTGAGGGAAAAATTTGGGTGTTTGCCTCCAACGATGACGAGTGCACCCACATCGCCAAAGTTCTCAGCGAAAAAGGAATTGCGGCAACAGCTTTGCGGAGGTGATTGACAGCAAACAAAAAAAAACAATTTGTATTTGGAAGAATACCGTTTTTTTTTCAGCAAATCCGCCACCAAAGTTCCGACGTCACTCGAGGAGAGGGAGTCAACTCTCCAAGGCTTCCGGGAAGGATCCATCAGAATCCTTATCACCACAGATGCCTTTGCAAGAGGACTCGACTTTCCGGATGTAGCCAAAGTGATCTCGCTGGGACTACCACAAAACCGAGCCAACATGTGGCAGTCCTTGCTGGTGAGGATCGGAAGAACGGGAAGGACAACCGATGGGCATGCTCTTGTGATCGCCAACAGCAACCGCTACGACACATATGACTATCCGCAAATAAGAGAATTGGGCCTGTTTTTGAAACATTACGGGATGTGAAATTTTTTTTTTTGATACTCTATTTTGAGTTATGATCTCTTACATGGTACTTTGATGGTGTTGAAAAAACATTTTGACAATTGCATTGGCTTTGAATCAATAACAACTTATTTAAAAATATATTAGTGTCAAATATTTATAATTGTACTACATTGGAGTTGATTTTCTCCGTGATTACCTGTAATTTTTTTACCAGCCTGATCATGTCTTCGTATCAAAGTTTTATATTCCATTCCTCATTCTTATATGTAGCTTCAAACGTAGGCAGACAATTTTTATTTCATAGTTGTTGTCCCCGTTCGTTTTATTGTTTCCTTCATTCCATTTCTCATCCTTTATTTCCATGTGCACACGAAATATTATCCAGGTTGTTCCCGTAACTCTTTGACCTTTTCTCTCTCCGAAAAATGCAAAACTGTTCGGATTTTGAACTCGTCGATGTCTCCATGGGTAACGATTCTGAATGTTTTAGACTTGCTTTAATCCAAAATTTTCAGCCAAGCTATTGATTGCCTCTGCGCTCGCTGAAATCGAAGAATTTGTTGCTGAACCGGTGGCCAATCCGCTCCAGGTACTTGCATGTCGTTCTGTGGGCTTTTTAGTGAAAATGATAGAGCAAAATCGATATTAGGTCTTGCAATCAAATGGGTTAGAGAGTTACTAGCTAGGGTTCTGCTTTGAGTTTTAATGTGTTTTGATGCAAGGGATTGAGAGAAATAGACAAGTCAACAGACGTTTTTTAACATGAGTGAGGGAGGGTGTCAGCTGGCCAGTCCTGTTGACGTTCAAACCGAGGTAACTCGCAGGTCAAATTTAAGTTAGCAAACTGAGCATTTAGGCCGCCATCGTTTTCGAGAGCCTTGAACAGAATGAGACCAGTGACGCTCAAGTTGAGGTATACCTACGTGCCAACTTTTGTAGCTCAACATCCAATTTTAGGCGATCAGATTGCCGGAAAACAGCCAGTTTTCCAAAAAGACCAATGAAATAGACGATGTTCAAACAGAGGTAACAGAGGTAAGCATTTATATCGAATTCAGATTGGCAAACAAAAATTTTAGGCCGCTGTTGTCGAAGATGTTCCCGCCTTCGTCGAAAGCGTGGAAGCCGCCAACGCTCAAGTCCAGGTATACTCCAACGTTAAATTCAACTCCGCAGATTTAAATTTTAGCGTCCATTAACGGAAGAAGAACACCAGAAAGAATTGATGCCCAGCATCGTCAATTTCGAGACGTTCACCATGATGTCCGCTTCCTGGACCGAGTACTTGGACATCTCGTCTGACAGAGAAGCCAAAGTTAGCTGCTCGGTTAGACAAGACCGTGCCACCGTGGAAGAAGCTCTGGAGCCGCAACTCCTCGAAAATGTCAGAGCGCTCGGTTACCGCCAACTTCGTTCCGTCCAGGCAAAGATGTTCTGGGGGATCGCTGCAATGAGCCATGTCGTTGTGGAAACCGAGATGGGGAATGGGAAGACGGCGGGGTATGCCTTGCCGCTGATCAACCGGATTATGACCGTCCGCAAGGAGAATCCGTCCCGGACCCCCTTCGCCATTGTCCTCGTCCCAACCTCCACCCTCTGCAAGCAGATATTCCAATTTATGAAAATCCTGAGCGAGAAGACGGGGGTCAACGTTTTCTGCTCGTATCCCGGCTTGGACTACGACAGTATTAGAAAAGAGGTTTTCCGCTGCGGGGACATCCTGATCACCACCGTCCTCCACGCCCGCATTCTTCTGAGTCGGAATGCCTTCCAAGGAAAAGAAATTGAAAGATTGATTGTTGATGAGAGCGACGCCGTGATCCGGACGAAAGAAATTGAAAAATTGATGATGGAACTAGCTGCGATCAACGGTGGTCGGAAGATGAGACAAATCTGTCTCGTCGGCAGTGCGCGGACTTGGGAAATTATCCAATTTGTGAGGGCTCACATGACCGAAGAGCCCATTTGGATTTGCACTGGAGCGGAAACCCTCAGCAAGCGAGTCAAGATGGATGTATTGTTTGAGAAAAGGAAGATCAATCGCCTGGCTCAACTGCTCGGTATGTAAAATTAATTCCCTCTGATTTAAGCAATATTTTCTAGAAAACCATCCGAAAGCCATTGTCTACGTGGGCGCACGGTCAATCGTTTGGCTAACTAAGAAATTGAAGGAGCTCCAGATCAATTTTTTCACTTTATATAGGTAAAAAAAGTTTGATCAGTAAAGTTAGCAAACTTTGAGATTTCAGATTCATCCCGACAGAAGAGGTGGATTTGACAATCCAGAGATTTTGGGAAGAGCCCAGGGGCATCCTCGTCACCACGGATGAGTACACCCGTGGCCTTGACTTCCCGGATGTCACCCTGGTGATCAGCTTCGACATTCCACGCCACGATGAATGTCTCATCCACCGGCTCTCCCGTGTTGGTCGGATCGTCGACGGTCAAGCAGTGGTTTTTTTCGACCAAGAGAGAAACACAAGAGAAGACGCCGCCAGACTACGATACCTTGTGATGGCCGAGGACCAGGACTACATGAACGGCAACCTTCGATTCTACCCAGGCCTTCCTCTCATTCGCAGAGAGGCATTCAGTTTTGATAGAAATAGTGATGGTAGTTTGTTTTGGAAGTGAAAAAGATTATTTTTTATGGAATAAAGCAATTTCATTAAAAATGATGTTCGAAAAACAAAACCAAAACCCAAAAACAGACTCAATTAAAACGTCTCCTAGCGTCAGGCCACCGCCTAGATACCGCCTAGTTTTCTCAAGTATAGATCCACCCACATTTCTGCAGGTAACCATCACAAGAGTATGTTCGGCAATAAAAGAATGATAAATACTACAACTGGCACCACCTAGATACCGCCTCGTTTTCTCAAGTTTAGATCCACCCACATTTCTGCAGGTAACCATCACAAGATTATGTTCGGCAATAAAAGAATGATAAATACTACAACTGGCACCACCTAGATACCGCCTAGTTTTCTCAAGTTTAGATCCACCCACATTTCTGAAGGTAACCATCACAAGAGTATGTTCGGCAATAAAAGAATGATAAATACTACAACTGGCACCACCTAGATACCGCCTAGTTTTCTCAAGTTTAGATCCACCCACATTTCTGCAGGTAACCATCACAAGAGTATGTTCGGCAATAAAAGAATGATAAATACTACAACTGGCACCACCTAGATACCGCCTAGTTTTCTCAAGTTTAGATCCACCCACATTTCTGAAGGTAACCATCACAAGAGTATGTTCGGCAATAAAAGAATGATAAATACTACAACTGGCACCACCTAGATACCGCCTAGTTTTCTCAAGTTTAGATCCACCCACATTTCTGAAGGTAACCATCACAAGAGTATGTTCGGCAATAAAAGAATGATAAATACTACAACTGGCACCACCTAGATACCGCCT
>LR567987.1:0-14548 GCA_900536345.3 Caenorhabditis sp. 39 LS-2015 | reverse complement strand
GATGCTCACCGCCCACATGACACCCGAGCAGAAACGGAACAGGTTCTTGAAGGATCTGCACAAGAAGCGAACCAGAGTCGAACCGACCTTGAATGAAGCCCATAAGTTCGCGATCAGTGCCCATCGTGAGATGCAGACCACCAAAAGCCAAGACGGACCCGCGAATCGAAACAAGTCGGAGAGATTCCGCCCTGCCACTCAAAAAAAGATCGCTGAAGTGGACCGGAAGTTGGCAGATGCTCACCGCGATCCATGGTGCATCGACCTGCACTACATGTCCGTAGATGGAGCGATCAAACTTGTTCAGGAGGCCATCGATGCTGTCAAGTACCATATCCGACAGAGTTAGTTGTTTTTCTTTGAATCTTTCCTAATTTTTTAAAATTTCCAGATGAAAGCGTTCCCAAAAAGATCAATGTGATTACTGGAAGAGGAAACAACTCGAAACACGGAGCACGGATCAAGCCGGCAGTCATCAAATATCTTCGAAATTGCCGAATCTCGTTCAAGAGCAGCAGCCAAAACGAGGGATGTCTGGAGGTCTTTGTGAGAATTTAATTTGGTCGTTTTTTTTGTTTTTTCTTTTTCTTCTTACAATTAACTCGCTAGAATTAGTTGTACATACATTTCTTAAATTTTCACATTTTTTGAACTCACAATCTGGGTACCATGTCTCTTTCTCTTTTTTGTGGATCTCATTCTCAATACAGTCCAAATTTTCTGTGCTCTTAACTATCTCATCGAAAACAAAATGTTAATTTTTTTGTGCATTTTTTGTTTTTTCTTGAATCAATCAAAGTCGTTTCGTAATAAATAAAAAATTTTAAAAAAATACCTAAATAGTGTTCTTTCATTTTTTGTATCACTTCATCAATGTCCCATTCCTACTGCATTGATTCCGATTTTGTAGCCATTTTTAAATATAAAAAATTAGCAAAATCCGCTTAAATTGGTGCCAATTGCATCATTGTAGAGGTAGGAGAGACGCAGACAACACTTGGTGCCTGAAAACCACCTGGATACATGGTGCAATGAGTGGTGCGGGGGAAAACGCGTATATCTTGGGTTGGGTACATGATATCTAAAAATAATCAATTACAAAATTGTAGAACATTTGATTTTACACATTTTTGTAGTTGATCATTTTTTGATACAAATTAAGTGCGGCGAGATATGATCAATGTCGCGCAAGGCCTTGTTTCACACACCTCTCATTATGGATTTTGGATTGGGTGTAACTCTAAAACTAAAAATAAAATTGAAAAACGGCCAACTAAAGAAATATAGATAACGATGTGTTTAACAACTTTGCAGTTGGCAACTTCCGCATAAAAATTATATTTCTCAAGATATAGTTAATTTTATGAAGTGCTTTGTTGAAATCGTCGATGTTCAGAATTCGAGTGTGCTCCAGAGAAACTTCTGTCGGAAATTCGATTGTTTCGCTGGAAAATCAAGTTTTCACCAACATTTTGGTATAAAAACTACCTTTTTGCACGGATTCTTGAAAACCTCCGCAGCGGTTTCTCGATACTGAACGGACAGTCCGAAACACAGAAAACAGTGTAGGGAGGCGGTGACTGTGAACACAAAGTTCCAGATTAGACTGAATTGGGTTAGGAGATATCTGAAAATTGGTAGGGATAAAGAAGTGGAAGTAAGAATTTGAAAAAAAAATTATATGAGGTTAAATTAAATTTTTTTGAAAATTTAAAAAATCCGATTTTTGAAATTTTTGAAATTTTTACTTTAAAAATTTGGAACTGAAAAATATACTGATTTGACAATTTTCCCAATTTTACAAATAAAATTCACAATTGGAAAAATACATTTTTCTAACAATAAGCATAATTTTTTTTTTCAAAAATTCCGAAAAAAATATAAAATTACAAAAAAAATTTTTTTTTTAATTCAAAAATTAAGTTTCAAATTATTAGAATTTTATTTAAACAATTTTATTTTAGAATAATTTTTTTTTCATTCTCTTTCTTTTCTTTTCTGAATTTTTAAAATTTTCAGAACGAATAACTATATTTTTTCAAAAAATTACTAAAATTTTTTCAAAACTTACTCAACACCTTCCGGATCGGATTCTTCCAGAAAAAACGACTGTGTGGCTATAATGACACCCAATGGACCTTCAGAAAGGAGAAAAGTCAGTGTCATCAAAGTGATGAGTGCCGTGGTTCTGTCTTTTCTGAAAAAATAAATTGAAAGATTATTTTTGAACAAGAAAAGTTATTTTTTTTTTTATTGAAAATTTTAAAAATTTCACCAATAAAAACAATTTTTTACCAACATTATCAACATTTTTATTGAAAATTTAAAAAAAAAGATTTAAATTTTTTTGGAATTTGAAAATGGTTTTTAGTTTTTTAGAATTTCTAAAAGAAAAATAAAAATGCTTGAAATTTTAAAAAAAAATTGCAAATATAATTTTTTACATTTTTGTTCCTTACATATTTTTGGTTTTTCCCCGTTTTTCATTTTTGAATAAATATTTTTGAAAATGTTTGAAAAGAAAAAAAAAACAATTTTTCAACATAAAACATCAACAGATTTTTTTTTCAAAATTTAAAAAAATTGAAATTGAAAAAGAACAATTTCCTAATTTTTTTGAATTTTTCCATTTTTTGGATTTTTTCCAACAACAAAAAAAACAACAATTTAGAAAAAAATTGAAAAAATGGAGTTTTGGAAACAATTTCTCAAAAATGACGCAATTTTCCAGTATTTCTATCTCAATGTCCATTATTATATAATTACTGACCTCGGTCCTTCAGCAGTACTTGCATGGCTTCTGGTTGACTTTGTCTTTGCCAATTCCACCAGTAATAATGCGGAGAGAATCGGCAGAAAAACTGCAGGAATTAGCTAAAAAAACAGTTTTACGATATTTCAAAGAATCGCGGCTATTCTCAACCTTTGAAAAGAACCCGTTCCAAAAACTGAAAGTGGTGAGAATAGTGTCGCCGGTTCCGAAAATTGCATCATCGCTGTACAGGTACAGTATCGGACGAGAACTTTCTTGTTTTTCAGCTGCAGTGCATCTGAAAGTGAGTCAAAACTTTTTTGTTGTTGTAATATTATGTTCTTGTTCAAATTCAAATAAAGAGAACGGCACCGCTCACTCTGGCAAAGGAACCGATTGGGCAGACACAAAAATAAAACTCACAATTGGAAAAACTTATTTTTTTAAAAAAATAAAAAATTGTAAAAACTCAAAGTTCAATTTTTCATTTTTTTTTTTTTCGCGGCGCCGCTCCTCGTCCACGGTCTAATGCCTGCGGCTTCGCCGCATTCAGACTCTGGCAAAGGGACCGATTCGGCAGACACGCGCGGTATATATAGTGCCCTCGCAACCGGCAGGAAAGAGGGAGGTGGTGTACCCCTTTTCCTAGCACCGTACAGCTGCCTAGTACCTCGTCATATTGTTCTTTCTAACACAAACACATGGACATTAATTGCTCTTGACAGGTGTTAGTTAGGTCAACTCCGCCCCACTAGGTGCACCTAGATGTGTCCGGTAACACCTCTCCAAGGATCAGATCGAACAGACTAAAGATGGTGCATTTTTTCTAATTAAAGTCACGTCCAATCAGGGGATAACCACTCCCAACTCTCCCCACTCACGTCTCATTAACCACCCAAATCTTGTCACTTTTCACAACAACCAGTGTCCATGAAAACGTCGAAAACACTCCAGAAACCAAAAAAAACGCCAAAACGGTCAAAATTCCGGTTCTTGGACGGGTAAATCGATCGGAAATCATGAAAAATTTCACGGATAACCATCGGATCAATGCCAGCGACACACCGAGCCACGTGGAAGTTCTTCGGAAAATTGAGAGAAAACTGTCGATGGCAATGTTGGTCTTGAAGGTGAACATGGATGTTGGAGGGGTACTGA
This sequence comes from Caenorhabditis sp. 39 LS-2015, assembly GCA_900536345.3. Taxonomy (NCBI): domain Eukaryota; kingdom Metazoa; phylum Nematoda; class Chromadorea; order Rhabditida; family Rhabditidae; genus Caenorhabditis; species Caenorhabditis waitukubuli. Next base: position 10,638 of record LR567987.1, on the reverse strand, counting down.
ATATTATTTTTGTTTTTTTGGGAAAAAATGATTTGGGGTTTGGGATTTTTTAAATTTTTTTTGTTATGTTTACCTTACTCAGTATTAATAATTTTTTTAATTTTTAGTAATTTTTTTCAAATTTTTCACAATTTTTTTAATTTTTTTAATATTAATATAATATTATTATTATTTTTAATAATCTTGATTTATTAATTGTATAAATTTATCATTTTTAAAATAATACATAAAACTGTATAATTATAATATAGTTATTTTTTATAATTGGTTTTGAAATTTTATTTTTATAATTAATGCGTCAATAATAATAATTTTTAAATTGTAATATTTGTATTCTTTTGTTCAATAGCTAATAATTTTGTTTTTTTTTTTAATTTTTTGAACTTTTTGAATGTTTTAAATTCTATTAGTTTAATAATAATATAAATTTATTTATTTATTAATATTATAATTTTTGCAATAATAATAATTTTTATTTACATGTATATTTTAATTAATTAATAAGTTATTTTTTAAATTGCATTTTTATAGTTTTTCGTAATTTTTTATAATTTTGATTTTTTTAATTTTTCAATGAAAATTATTATTTAAATAATAATAACTTCAAAAATGTTTTAATGTAACAATAATAATTTTTATAATTTTTTATAGTGTAATAATATCTAATTGCTTATTGATGTGATATGTTTATAATTATAATTTTTTTTTAAATTTCAAATTTTTTGAAAAATTCATTCAAAATGTTTAAATAATATTTTCAATATTTTTAATAATTTTTTGAAACTTGAGGTTTTTTTAAATTTCAAAATTTTGTCAAAAAAAAATTTCAAATGTTCAAAATAATTTTTTTCAATATTTCAATGAAAACTTTATAAAAAATGCAAAAATCAAAAAAAAAATTCAAATTTTTTCCAAAATTTTTCTAACCCACCACTTATCTCCTTTTAACTGATAAGGAACTGCCAGCGCTTTAATATTAGTTCCCAGCGAAAAAATGTCACAAAAAACGATAGCCAACAGAATAATATTGGTAGAAGAGGTGATCATTGACTTTTGTGATAACACGATAAAATGAAAAATGCTGATAAAAATGCCGATTGAAGACATGAATATGGTACTTGGTGTGAGGATTTTGAATATGATTTCGGAGAAAAGTAAATATAAAGAATACAGAAAATGTCGATTTGAAGGGGAATATCCTTCGAATAATAAGCATCCCAAATTGTAATTTTCACTGTCAAGACTGCACTCGACTTCCGGAAAATTCTGTGAGAGAGATTCGGAATTTAAAGGTGACCAAGTCGTCATGTGGAGAAAATTTCAATTTGAAAAAAAATTGTTTTTTTTTTAGTTCTATAAAAAATATTTTAGACAGGTGGAATGGAATGGCATGACATGACATGACGCAAATGAATTTTTTTTTTCATTTCTCAAAAAAAAAATTAAAAATTAACACCTGTTTTTTGCAATTTACAATTTTTTGAATTTTTTGGGAAAATTAAAAAAAAAAATTTAATATATTTTTTATTGAATTGCATGTATATTTAATTTTTTTTAAATGAAATAAATGTTTTTTAATTACATTTGTAAATAATATTTTAAAAATTGAGCAAAATATTTAATTTTAAATTTTGCTATTTTAAATTTTGGTTGTAATTTAAAAAAAAACGGTTATGATTTTAAAAAATTTCATTTTTTCATCTTTTCCGATTTTTAGCTAATGAAATTAAAATTTTACCAAAAATATTATGAAAACAATTCCAAATTAAATTTTTTTTTTTGTAATTAAAAAAAAAATCAAATAAAAACTAAATCAATTAGTAAATATGGCATAAGTAAATAAATAATCAGTATTGATTGATATTTAAAAAAAAACTATTTTTACAATTTTTAAATTTAATTTTTTTTTAAATTTACTTAAACACAAAAAATTTCAACAACAAAAAAATTTAATACAAAAAAATTCAAAAATTTTACTTATTTATTTTTTTATCAAGTAGTAACATAAATAATCAAAAAATCAATATCAAAAAAATATTTTTCCCAATCAAACACAAACAATTTCGGTGCCAACAGGTAGTCCAATACGTCTTCCTCGTCTCTGATCCTCCTCTTCCTCCTCCAAATCCTCCTCTTCTTCTTCCTTCTCTTTCCTATTTTTTCTCTTTTTTTCCTTTCCAATTTCCGTGTTTTTCCCATCCACTGTACCATTTGTCACCTTCTTCACTTCTCCATTTTTCTTCAAATTTTTCCTATTTTTGTCATCAAAATTTTTCGATAAAATTTTGAAGATCAAAATGGAGACGACGATGACAATGATGAGAATTCCAGTGACAATTCCAAATTTTAGAAATGTATCGAGTTCCGATGGACAGGAACATGGTGCAGCGACTGGAGGACGGCAGTTTGGGGCGATGAATGGAGGAATTTGAGGGGAAGGGGAAAGGGATTGGGTTACTGTAGTGATGGGAATAGTGGAATCGGAAGAACTGATAGTGGAGGATTGATCACTGGAAGTAGATGATGAGACAGTGAAAGTCGCTGGAAAGATAATTTTTTGTTTAAAAAATTAAAATTACCAATTTTTAAATTTTATACTATTTTTTTAAATTTTAAATAATTTTTTATCACACATGTGAATGCCTTATTAATATTTTACTAATACATTTATCATAAATATTTTAACAATTTCTTTACAATGAAAAAAAGTAAAATGTCGAAAATTCTTTGATTCCAAAAATTTAACTAATTTTTTTGAAAATTAGAAATAAAAAATTGAATTTTTTATTTTAACAGTAAAATTCAATTTTATTTTTTGCTCACACTTTTGAATAACAAATTAATTTTTTTTAGTTTTCACTTGTAATATGAAGATTTTCAACATTTTAAAAAAATTTATCACAGATTTTTTTTGAATTTTTAAATTTAGCAACAAAACATACTTTGAATTGCATTTAATATTTTTATTCATATTTTTTCATTTATAATGAATTTGAAACAAATTGAAAGTATTGTATTTCCTCGAAATACATTATTTTTGTGTTTTTCTGATAACAAAACCCAAAATAACAATTTTTACCATCAGTTTCAGTAGAATCCGTTTGCGTAGTGGCAGTAAAAGTGGAAGTAACAGAAATTGTTGTTGTCTCATTGTTAGCTAAAAAATATTTTGAATTGTAAAAAAATAACAAATTTTATTAAAAATATTTACAAAGTCAATAGCAACTATGAAAAATTAAAAGTAAAACATTGAAAATATCTTCAATTATTGATTTATTTCTCTCGATACTCACCAATATTCAGACCATTGATCGTTGTGCCTCCCATTATTTTTTATTGATTTGTTTTTTAAATTTTAAATTTTTTTTTAACTTAAAGGCTGTCCTAGGTAAGGTTTTTGGAGTGCCAGAACGTCAAAAAAATTTCAACATTTTTCTGAAATTGGCGTCAAAATACAAAAAAAAACTTAAATAATTAATAAAACAGAAGCTTCTATTAAATTTTTAAATTATATTACAATTAATTGTAAAATCAAAATATAAAAAAAAGTAAAAATCCTATAAAAAATTTCAAAAAATCTCTTCAATTTCTTCTTTTTTTCCTATTTTGCTCTTGTTTTTCTTCAACTTCCACATCCATTAAATACTGTTTTTTTACTTCTTCGAGAGCTTTGATTACTGTCAGAAGCACTGAAAAAACATAAATTCTATTAAAAAAATATTTTCAATTTTTGAAATTTAAAATTTAATCTAATTTAAAAAATCGATAAATTATTTTACCGTCTATTTTATTTTTTCCAAAACTCACACAAAACCTCCAAACATGTCTCCGCTTGAACAATTTTGTGTTCCGGCCATTTTCCGATTGCTTCAATTAGATATTTGGTACGGTAGGTACCGTAATTTTGCAGTTCTGTCGAAAAAAAAAATTTTCAAGATTGAAAAATTTATTTCATGTAAAAATTATTCATTTTTATTGAAACAATATTTTTTTATAAAATTTTGAAACATTAAAAAAATAATATATTTTTTAATTTGTAAAAAATTGTTGTTAATTTTAAAAAAGTCACAAAAAATTAATCAAAAATTTAAATTAATTTTTTTCAATTTTTCAAATTTAAAAAAAACAATCATTTTTTCAAATTTGTTATTGAAATTCACCTCCAACATCCATGCAAGAATTGCAAAAATTGAACAAATCGACAATCATTGATCCCATAATTAATTTTATCATATACCGCATAAAATCGGCTCGAATCCAACAAATTCCCAATAAAATGTTGAGAAAAAACTCAAAATGTTGAAATAAAGAGCCTTTGGACAGGTATTCGGTGAGAATCATCTGTCGGAAACGGAAAGATGCCACCGATATTATGAAGGTCTGAAAAAAAATTGAAAATTAGAAAATATATTTAAAAATCAAATTTTTTGTTGATTTATAATTTTTTTGACAATGAAGTTGTAACAAAAAACACGATTGTGAAATTAAAAAAATTTCGTTTCAATTCTTCTTCAAACAAAAACTTCAACTCAAAAGTGTTAATTACTGGTATAATTCAATCATTGAAAAATTTAATTTTTTTCAATTAACAAGTTAAATAAAAAAAATAATTTTTTTTCCCGAGTTTCAATGAAGCTTTTCGATTTAAAACCCAATGAAAAGAAAATTTCCTCTTTTTTTGCTAAACAAAGCGCTCCGTAAAAACGGAGTGTTGAAATTCCTCATTTGTTCGATTTTCCGCTTTTTTTTCACGATTTCAATGGAAATTTTGAGTCTAATTAATTTCAAAAACGAAAAAATCGATATATTCTGCCAGTTTCACTGGTAAAACATGAGTTATTCAAAAAAAAATTGAATTGAATTTTTTTTGAATATTTATTTTCTACTTTCTAAATAATATCAAATATAAAAATCAAAATTTTAAATTTTAAAAAAATTTCTAAAATTTTATTTTTGAAAAAAATTTATTCTCAATTTTTATTTTTTTTTTAAATTTATTTATTTTCAAACTTTTTAAGAGTGAACTATATTTTTTCTAAATCGTTTGTTTAAAATTTAAAACTTTAAATTTTCTTTTTTTTTTCACTAATAATTATTTATTAAAATTTTGAAAATTAAAAAAAAAAATTAAAAAATTTCACTTACCACACAAACATTGAACTTTGTCGTATTAATCATCTTTTTTTTGTTCAGCTTTCAAATTTTCTCAAATTTTCTCGCAAAAAATGTTCAAAAAAATAAACAAAATTTCGGCGGTCCGAGCCGCAAAAACTGAAGCAATTAGGCTCCGCCCCTTTTTTTTGTTCGGCTGGTTGTCAAGCAAAATGTCGTAAAAGGAGGATGTTTTATGGTAAGTGGTAGGGGGAGAAGGAGTGAAAAGATAATTGGCACGTGAGACGGGCGGACGGGGGGAAGGCGAATTTGAAATTGAAAATATTGAAATTATACGAAAATATGAAAAAAAATCATTTTTTTGAAAATTTGAAACGAAAAAACAGTTTGTTTTAAACAAAAACATTTGAAATTCAAAGTATTTTTTTAGATTTTAAAAATTCAATATTCAGAAAAAATATTTAGTTTTTTCAATATGAAAATTATTTATTTGGTTTTTTATTTGACATTGTTCAGGTTAAAATTTTTTTTTTCATTTTTGAAGTTTTTCATAACTTGAAAAAAAATTAATAAAATTTTCTGAAAATTCCAAAAAAACTTGGAAAAATTGAAACTCAAAAAAACTTGTTTTTTTCATTTCAATTCAAATTTAAAATTTATAACTTGTTAAATATAAAATTTTATCAAAACAAAACAGTAAAAATTGTTAAAATAATTTTTAATTGATTTTTAATTCTGTTCATTTTTTTAACTCGTATGAAGATTTTGTAAATATCAAAAAATAGAGTAAAAATTTGCTTTTCTCTTTTTTTTTTAAATTCTGAATATCAAAATTTACTGATTAAACAATTTGGAAAATTTTTTTCAATTTGTAAATTTTTCATTTTGTACAAAAAAAATTCAGAAAACAAAAAGAAACCCGTAAATAAAATTCGAAAAATTCAAAAAAAAAAAACCAATAATATCATATCCATATCATGTCACACAATTTCGATGCGTTGCAACTCTTCCTGTTCCCGTTTTTCTTTGATTTTTTCCATCGCGAATTCGTATGTCGGAGGCGGTTCTTCGACTCCTTTTTCTATCGAATCCGCATTGTTACTACTGCCAATTTTAGACGATGAAGACGACGAATTTGGCAGATTTGGTTGTGGTTTGGGAGCTGGAAAAGGAAATCAATCAATAATCAGTCGCTCGATATTTGAAAAAAAAATTAGACATAAGTATTTAATGAAAAATTTAATATTTTGTGATTTAAAGTTTGATTAGAGTTGATTGCGCAATTTCAAAATCATTAAAGACTTCACTATTTGGCTGTTATAGCAAAGGTTTCAAAATGTCTTGGTTTTTATCAAATTTTCAAAAAATCTTACCAGATTTCGCAAAAAGGTTATAATTCGGAGGCGGACGACTGTTTTCTACACCTTCTTGTTCTCGATAAAATGCTGCGATGGCGTTGAAAAGGAAATAGTTCTGAAAATTGGAGAAATCAATAATTGTCAGAGAAAATCGATAATTTGAAGATAAAGTCGAAAAATTCATTCTTCAATTTTTTTTTTTGAATTTTTTAATATCAACATTTAAAATTATTCATACAATTTTTAAAGTATATTGATTATTACAACACTTGATAATTGGTTTTTCTTTTTCGAAAATACCGATTTTTCAAAAATTTCAATTTTACCTCATAAATATGCGACAAAAGCGCCACAAAGACCATCAAAAGTCGGGGAGCTGCTCCGGATTCTCCATTATCAGCATCCAGGATTGCATTGAATAATGCACACGCTGAGACTACGACCTGGAAGGATTATCGATTAATTTTTGGAATTATCGATTGATTTTTTAAATGATTAACATTATTTTTTTTCTTGGAAGTTCTCCAAAAACTCACTTTATAAATGACATCTGGAAGCATTACTGACGGTCTTTTTAGGTAGAGACCTAAAAATCAATTATCTTAATTTTTCAAATTTTATCGATTTTTACCTGTAATCGATATTCCAATAAGTGCCGAAGAAACACAAAATAAAACATCCAAAAATATGGGTTGACTGCTGAACATCCATGATATCAAAATCAGATCGGCAGAGTAGTTCAACAACGAAATTGCACAATATGCACGGCGGGTCTGAAATTTTTTTTTCTTCAAATTTCAGCCTACATTAATCCAATCTGCATTTTGACTAAATTGAATTCACCTCGTTTTTGCGAGTAATTTGACATACAACATGGTCTACTTTCCGAAAAATTCAATTTTCAGGTCAGGGTGTCATTTTCACGGACCGGTTTATTGAAAAAAACTAAATATCGTCATTATGGGTGTCAATCAGTTGAAAATAATGTGGAGAATCCAAAAATCAACATAAAAGCTCTTGAAACTCAGTGAATCCCGAGGAATGTTTGAAAATGTCAAATTTTCATCAGTTTCGAGGACCAAAATCCTTAATTTTGCCAGAATTGAGCCAAAACACTATGATTTTTGAATTCACCACAAAATTTCCAGTCAGTTGACATACAACATGACCCACTTCCAAAAAATTGAATTTTCAAGTCAAAGGGTGTCATTTTCATGGACCGGTTTTTCGAAAAAATCAAAAATGGTCATTATGGGTGTCAATCAACTGGAAATGATGCGGGGAATCCAAAAATCAGTATCCCAATGCTCAAAAATCCTCGTATTTACCTCAAAATCCCGAATATTTCGTTTTTTGAATAATCGTCGAAAAATCGGACACATAGCGGAAAATTGAATGAACCCGAAAAGAGAATTAGGAGAATTCTGGCAAAGGAAAAGTGTAAAGAACCAGTTTTTTGGTTGGGAAAAGGGGCGGAGCCAAGAATTCTGATATGACTTTGGAATTTAGAATTTAGAAAATGTGAAATTGTTTGATGAAAAAATGATAATTTTTTGAAAAATATATTTTTTAATCAGTAATTTAATTTTGAAATTAATTTAGCATATTTTATCAACAAATTTTTTTTTAATTTTCGAAATTTTCATTTTAAAATGAAAAAAACTAACCTTAAAATGCCGACTCCACTGATGGAGTGTCTGCCAAAAACGATGGAAGGCCAGCCCGAAATTCATCTGAAAGTTTGAAAAATTAGAAAAAAAAAGAAAGGAAATTGGAAATTAAAAAAAAATATTGGAAAAAAATTATTTTTTTTCAGAAACTTCAGAAATTTTTAATTGTAATTTGATAACTTCAATAATCAAAAAATGAAAACAACATGGATAATTTCAGAGATTTTCCAATTCAAAAAATTCAAAGAAATTGTAAGTTTTTGTTGAAATTTTAGAAAAATTAATTTTTTTCAAGTTTTTGAAAATTTAAATTTTTTTAAATTTTAAAAATTTTTGTTCAAGGTTTAAAAAATCAGTAATTCATTTTAAAAAATCTCCGAGTTGTTTTTAGATTTTGGAATAAAAAAATTGCAAAAATTTAAAAACAGAAAATTCAAAATTTAGAAAAAAAATCAAAGAAAATTGAATATTTTTAAAAAAAAATCCAGAAAAATCAAGAAAAATTCTGAATTTTAAAGTTAGTAAATTTTTAAATTGTTTCAAATAGTTCTTCATTGTTCCAATTCAGAAACTTGAAAAAAAATAATTTTCTAAAAATTCAATGTTTTTCAGGAATTTTTTTTTTGAAGTTCTAAAAAAATTCAAAAATTTGCAATTTTTCTGTTTTCAATTTTCCAAAAATTCAGAATAATTTTCTCCAAAACAAAAAATTTTTAAAAAAAATTCAGAAGACCCTTCTTATTCTTCTTCTACCAAAACTGATAAAAACTGATAAGAAGAAGGCTGATTGGGGGGACTGATCAGATAACAAACAATAAAATAAAATGAGTGAGACCATCGACTTCCGAAGAAGAAGAAGAAGAAGAAGAAACAGAATCTTTCATCTTCGAACCGATGACGTCGAAAGATGGTCGATCAGTCGAAAATAGATCATCTATCAATTCTCATTTCCGATAGATCAGAAGACGTGGGAGAAGGGGAGAAGGGGGCGAGGGGGCGATAAAAAAACGAAAATAACCCAGAAAAACAAGGGGGATCCGATGGATTCGATGGAAATCCGATGGATCAGATTGATTCAAAAAAAGGATGATTTTTTGGAAAAATTCAATTCAATTTTATTTTTATATTTAATTACTTAAATCTTGAATAAAAAATATTGGAAAACTTTGAACTTTCGATTTTCGATTTTCGAAGAAAATGTAAAAATCTTTAAAAATCAGGAGAAACTGTCAAAATTTTGAAAATTAAAATTAAAATTAAAATTTTATTCGAATTTTTGGATTTAAAAAAAAAGTGTTTTCTTTTCAATTCGATCTTTGAAGCCAATTTCTACCGAAAAAGCAGTTTAAAAAACACAAATTCTTCAATATAAATTTTCTAAAATAATTCTGAATTTTCAAATTGCTGAATCAGAAAAGGACGGATTTTTCAATTTTAGCCTGGGGGAATTTTATGGAAACACTTGAAATTTTTTTTTTTTTTAATTTATAAAACTTAATATTTTTTCAAAATTTCCTCAACTAAATTTTTTTTTTAATTCTGCATTTTGTGAATTTTGTGAAAATCAGTCGATAATAGATCATCTATCAATTCTCATTTCCGATAGATATCAGAAGACGTGAAGGGGAAGGGGGCGAGGGGGCGAGGGGGCGATAAAAAAACGAAAACAAGGGAGGGGGAATCCGATTGAATCGGATTCAAAAATTCAAAAACGGGTCGATTGTTTCCGTTTGGGGGATTTTTTTGGAAATTTAAAAAAACACAATTTTTTTTGAATTTTAAAATTTTCTGTTAATCGAAAAAAATTATACATTTTTACAAAAAATTTTCGAAAACTTTAAATTTGTAAATTAAAAAAAAAAACTTTCAAATAAAATATAAATTTTAGAGGGTAAGTTTTTCAAGATTAAGAAAAAATTGGAAAAACAATTTTTTAAATTTCGACATTTAAAAAAAAAACTTTTAATTTTTTTTTAATTGAAAATTTCGGAATTGCCAATTTTTGAAATCGAAAAAATTAAAAAAAAAATTTGTAATTTGAACTTTCGAAAACTTTCAATTTGTAAATTTTATCTCAGTTTTTCAATTTTTCAAAAAAATTCAAATTTTTAATTCCAAGAAAAATTTGGAAATTCGGAGTTCGAAAGAAAAAATTTTGAATAAAAAAAATTGAATTAAATTTAAATTTTTGAATCAAAACTCAAAAATAGACTTTAAATTTCAAAAGAGCAAATTTTTTAAAAATAAAATAAAATTAGAAAAATAAAAAAACAGAAAATCATAATTAAAACTCCTAAAATTTCAAATTTTCACAAAAAAAAACTCAAAATTCAAAATCTTCTATTTAATATCAAAAACAAATTACGGAAAGGACTCAATTAAATTCTTCATCATCTGATAACTGATCCTTATCACCTCAGCAATTTCAGGGAAAATTTTCAGAAAATTCTACAAAAAAATCAGGAGAGGTATAAAGCCATTGGCAGGTGCGGGGATCG
>LR567979.1:0-10822 GCA_900536345.3 Caenorhabditis sp. 39 LS-2015 | reverse complement strand
ATGAAATAAGATAGAAGACACAGTCTGATAACTAGAAGCCTTTAGTAAGATTATGACGTTTGACCGTTTGCACCCAGCAGTCTTTCCCGTCTATCAACCAACAGTCTTCTGATTTATTTCTTATCACTCGACAAAAGAACAACTAGACGCCGACGTGCTGATAGCGAGAGAGCCGCCCTTTCTCCATTTTCACTTTTGGCAAACTGTTTGAGTTTAAAAGCGACAAATTGGACCGGGGCAACCACCAATCGACCATGTGCAAACTCTCGACCCTTCTGGGAATCGCTCTCTTTGTCTCCACAGTTTCCTCTGCAGCGAATAGTAAGCGAACCCCTCTTCTCAACCGTTCCATATTTCATTCCAGCCTGCAAACGGGGCAATGTTGTCCACATGCCAAACAGTGTTCCGTCGCAATTCTACTGGCCATCCACGTGGAACGAGAACACGACAGCTCCCAAATTGGAAGCGAATCAAGACTGCAGTTGGACTGTGACAGTGCCGAAGGGATTCTTTGCCAAACTCATCATTGATGGAAAAGTTTCAGGACAAGATTCTCGATTCCAGATCATTGATTCTTCAGGAAACTTGCTTCAGTATGTTGCAAATTGAAACTTTTTTTTAAAATGAAAATTGGAACATTCAGATCGACTCACGAGAAGAAGGAGCCTTATTACTTCCCTCCCGTCAAGTTCACTCTCGCCGTTTCTAACGAGGCCGCCGCCACTTTTGCATTCAAGATCACGTGGGCACCGAGTAAGTATTGCCTATGAGTAACTCGTTTACATCGGATTTCAGTTCCAAATCATCCGAGCTCAATCAACGGAGTCGGCGGAATCCCTCGTCTCGAAAATGCTACGAACGCCGTCTACAACAACTATTACGACACTTCGAACTCTCTGTCGCTTCTTGTCTTTCCAGAAGACATTCACAACAGTGTCCATCTCAGAAGTGTCTTGTTGTTCGAGTCGCAAGGACAGAATGATGCTGCTTACATGTCCAGGTAACTCGGGAACGAGAGATTCTTGACCTTCAAAAAACGATGAATTTGAGCTTGGAATTGGTCTACAAAACTGGCAAGCAGTACATTTCTGTCGGAGGGTCGATCCAACTCGTCAATGTGGAAGCGAGCAGTGCCATGGATTACTTCTTGGTCCAAGAATACGATTGTAAGCACTTCATTTTCTTTTCTCCCACTTGATCATGCTTCCAGTAGTCAAAAGCAATGCGCAGTATAAAGCGCTGGAATGCAATCAGCACTCGAACTGCACGGTCACTGTCGACGGAAAGAAACAGCAGTCTGCAGTGGTCACAGTGCCGCATGGAAACGAGACTCTGGTCGATGTGCAGATGGATCCTGCCGCCAACATTTCGATCTATTTTGGATCTCAGGACAACTTCGGATTCTACAAATCCTACACGTAAGTGTCTCGTTTTCGTATGTCGAGTATGAATGTTTTTCCCTTCCAGAGGTGCTGAAATCAAGAGTGTTCTGCCATTTGGCTGCACTTGGGTCACTCAGTTCGTTATTAGCAGCGGAAAGGCCGTTCTCAGCTTCTTGACATAAATCTGGGAGTTACTTTATGAACTATAAATGAATAAATTTAAAATCATGTGCATACCTTTTCTCGTCATTCTGATCGTCAGGGAGCACAATTCAACGCCCGAAAATGGCAGAAATGCTGGCTGAAATATTTAGCGTACATGCTCTTCCGCCATTAATATATGAAATTTTAACATGCTCTCCGCATTTATAAAAGAAAATCTGATAAATATTGCTTTCTCTTCCGAGACTCTGTTTTAAAATGACATCCGATGTGCTCTTTCTAGTATGTAGGGAAAACGATGACTTTCTGGTTTTTAGTATTCTCTTATCAGAAAGTGATGAAAGCATTACGAACAAATCGAGAGGGACACACCTTCAGAGTTGAAGAAGTTCAAAAGGAAATGGGTTTTGGAATGAATATACACATTTACTTCATGAAAGCTCATGTTTTAGGGAAGTGGTCCAGAGAAACGTTCCATTTCGTCCCTTTTCCTCAATAAGTTTACCTGCACTCTACAGTTTTTTTCAATTTATGACTTTGTCAGTCTTTTGGTCTTGATCTTATCACTGGAAGAACAATTAGACGCAGACGTGCTGATTATGCTAGGGCTACTCTTTTCAGTTTCCCTTTTGTCAGCATCAATATCATACTTAACTGGCGCCAGGGTCTACCAAGCAGATCAATCGACCATGTGCAAACTATCGGCTCTCCTGGGAATCGCGCTCTTCGTTTCCGCCGTTTCCGCGGCAGCGAATAGTAGGTGAGCCCTTCTTTTCAACCTTTTCATATATGAATTTGAGCCTGTAAACGGGGAAATGTGGTCTACAAGCCAACCACAGGAACAGCACAATTCTACTGGCCATCCACGTGGAACGAGAACACGACAGCTCCCAAATTGGAAGCGAATCAAGACTGCAGTTGGACAGTGACAGTGCCGAAGGGATTCTTTGCCAAACTCATCATTGATGGAAAATTGAACGGAAAAGATTCTCGATTCCAGATTATTGATTCTTCGGGAAACTTGATTCAGTATGTTGCAATTATAACTTTTTATGAGAAAGGGGATATTCAGATCGACTCACGAAAAGATGGACCCGTATTACTTTCCTCCCGTCAAGTTCACTCTTGCCGTTTCCAACGAGGCCGCCGCCACTTTCGCATTCAAAGTTAAATACTTGGGACAGAGTAAGCATGTTCTTCCTTCCTGTTACCAACTGTCCTTCCTTGTTTCCAGTCCCCGTTAATGGTTCAATCAATTATGTAAATGGAGTCCCTCGCCTTGAGAATGCTACTAATACCGTATACCAGAATTACTACGACACTTCGAACTCTCTTTCGCTTCTGGTCTTCCCAGAAGACATTCACAACATTGTCCATCTCAGAAGTGTCTTGTTGTTCGAGTCGCAAGGACAGAATGATGCTGCTTACATGTCCAAGTGACTCCAAAACGAGAGAATTTGAACTTTAAAAAAAATGAAAATCTAAGCTTGGAAATGGTCTACAAAACGGGTCAGCAGTATATTTCGGTTGGAAATTCAATCCAGATCATCAATGTGGAAGCGAGCAATACGTTGGATTACTTCTTGGTTCAGGAATACGATTGTGAGCACTTTATTCTCCTTTCTCCTGATTCAACATCTCCGATTTCAGCAGTAAAAGGCATCCAGCCATACAAACCGCTGGAATGCAATCAGCACTCGAACTGCACCATCTCGATTGACGGCGGAAAGAAGCAGTCTGCAGTGGTCACAGTGCCACGTGGAAACGAGACTTTGGCTGATGTGCAGATGGATCCTGCTGCTAATATCTCACTTTATTACGGATCACTCGACTTTTTCGGATTCCACAAATCCTACACGTTTGTTCAATATGCCCTTCTAGTTCCCGTGATCTCAATGCAATTCCATTTCAGTGGCGCCGCAATCAAGAGCGCTCTTCCGATTAACTGCCGTTTTGTGACTCAATTCGTCGTCAGCAGCGGAAAGGCCTTGTTCAACTTTTTGACCTAAATCTCAGAATTCTTGTAAATTCATTGTTTCGAGTGAATAAATGTCTTCAAAATGTACAAAATGAGTTTACTTTTAAACTTTCCAACCATGCTACAGCCAGGAGAACTTTCTGTTTCAGTCCGTCGAACTGCCATCAAATGTGTAAACCGCTTAGCTGGGCAAAAACATAAATGTTGCACGGCGCCCCAAAGTTCCAATTGCGGAGTCGCAGTGCGGCAGAGCGCGCCTGCATTTCCCTGCCAGGTCGAGCGCGGGAAACAGATTTTTGCACTGAAATGTCAGAAAACGGCGATTTTTCCCCATTAAAAATCCAATTTTTGAAAATGTGCTCTAATGGAAAGTTTCTAATTGCCAAATAAAATATTTTAATGAAAAAAACAATGACATTCGTTCAGAATTAATTTCTTCTCATTTTCTGCTTTTTCGTTCAATCTAGTCGATTTTTGATTCGTCCCGTTCTTAGTTGAGCTGAAAATTTCGTCGGAGAGTACCAGGAATTCAAGTTAATTGATTTTTTAACTAACCGCAAAACATTTGCTGCATAAAATTTTAAAAGTGTTGTTTTTTAAGTTTCCATCCCATTATTCACGAAAATCTGGAAGAAACAACTGAACTTTGCATTCTAAAAAACTAATTCAAGAGAAGAACACGGAAAAAGAACAAATTTACCGAGAGAAATAGTTGAAAACCGAAATTTTATAAATAAAACGACATTTGCACATGAAACGCGCCAGGAGACTATTGCTGACCCCTCTGCCGTGCGCCAACTCCGCAATTGGAACTTTGGGGCGCCGTGTGTTGTGTTGGAAAGTGGCGAGGGGAGCAATGGGCATCCATGAAGGGTCTTGCCGGACGCATTGCGGTCGCCATAAGCACGCATCGTGGATTACCTGTAAAAGGAAACAAAGAAAGAGGAATCTTGGATTTCAGATCTTGAGGACAGGAGTCAGCCAGTTTGAAAAGGAAATCTCAAAGAAAATAATGGCCAAGTTACTCGTTCGAAAGTGTTTACCGTCCATGTAGCACTCATTCCATTGACATCATCCCTTCCCTTCCAAGAGAGACTTACTGCGAAATGACATCCAATGTGCTCTGTCTAGTCTGTAGTGAAGATGATGACTTTCTGATTTTTTAGCACCCTCTTATCAGAAAGTGATGAAAGCATTACGAACAAATCGAGAGGGACACACCCTGAGAGTCGAAGGAGTTCAACAACAATATACAGTTTTTGGAACTTCTAAAAATCTGACTTCCGTCCGAGAAGACGATTCTTCCTTCATTACAGAGAATTTCTCCCAATCATCTCCCTTCCCAACTCTCCCCAAGTACATCTGCCCTCATCAGTCTTTCCCTCTTAACACTATTCAGTCTTTCGGTCTTGATCTTATCACTCGATGGAAGAACAACTTGACGCCGACGTGCTGATTGCGGAGGAGCCGCCCTTTTCCCATTTCAACTTTTGTCAGCTTCGAAATGATATTTAACCGCCGCCAGGGCCACCTGGAAACACCAATCAACCATGTGCAGACTGTTGACTCTTCTAGGTCTCGCTCTCTTCGTTTCCACTGCTTCCGCTGCAGGAACCAGTAAGTTCAATGCACAAATTTCCAACAAACATTTGATTTTCAGCCTGTAAAAAGGGAAATGTAGTTCACATGTCTGCTGCCCAGCCACAGTACTACTTCCCCTCCACTTGGAACGAGAACAAGACATCCCCAGAACTGGCAGCGGACCAAGACTGCAGCTGGTCTGTAACTGTTCCATCGGGATACTTCGCAAAGATTATGATTGATGGAAAAATGAACGGAAAGGACTCGCGGATTCAGATTATTGATGCGGTTGGAAACTTGCTTCAGTGAGTTTGAACGGGATAATCCATAGTATTCCATCACCATGAACAATTGCAGAATGACCCACGAGAAGATGGAACCGTACTACTTCCCGTCGCCAAAGTTCACTCTCGTTGTCTCCAACGATGTTGCCGCCACTTTCGCTTTCGAAATCGTCTGGGCACTAAGTAAGATTCAAAAATGTCTCCATAGTCAACAATTTGTTTCCAGTGCCATCCCAAACTAGCGGTTCTTTTGGAGTCGGCTCGGTTCCCCATCTGGAAAACGCCACCAACACCATCTACAAAAATCTCTACGGCACGAGTGATCTTCTGTCGCTGATGGTGTTCCCAGAAGACACTCACAAGACTGCTCAACTCAGAAGTGTTCTTGTTTTCGAACAACTCGCCAACAGCATGAACTTCATTTCCAAGTAACTCGAACCGTGCTTGAAGTTCCTGTTTAAACTGATGAATTTCAGCTTGGAGATGATCTACAAACCCCGTCAGCAGTACATTTCCTCTGTGAGCTCTCTTGCTCTGATCAATTTGGAAGTGACCAACACATTGGATTACTATCTGGTTCAAGAGTATGACTGTAAGGATTTGCCTCTTTCCCCCAAGACATATGTAGCCAATACTTTCAGTGGTAAAGAATCTTGGAGACTACAAAGTGCTGGAATGCAATCCGCACTCGAACTGCACAGCAACAGTCAACGGAGGAAGCATGCCATCTGGAGTGGTCACTGCTCCACATAGCAACCAAACACTCGTCGACGTCGAGATGGATCCGGTGAGTTGAGAGGGAGCACATTTAGGATGACTGATAGAGACTATTCAGAACGCAAACTTCTCCGTCTACTACGGAACTATCAGCAACTTTTTCTTCGACAAGAAGTACACGTGAGTTGGAAGCAAACTATGCTTTCAGTCAAGATGAATAGTTATTTTCAGTGCTGCCGAACTCAAGAATGCCCTTCCGATCGCTTGCTCGTGGGTGTCACAGTTCGTCGTCACCAGCGGAAAGGCCGTGCTTCACTTCCTGTCTTAGATTACTGAATTGTATTGATGAAGAGTTTATGAATAAAATATTTCTAAAGTCATGTCTCAACGTATTGCTCTAGAGAAGATCTCCTCTTACCTATAAAACCAGTACACCTACGATCAGAAGTTTCTCTGTCCGGTCCGTCCATGATTGTGTGCCAAAGACTAATCTATAATGGAAGAGAGTTCTCATGAAAGAGAGCTTTTTTAAGAAGTCCTACAGTAAACTAGGCATCCACCAGCCCAAAATGTCTTCTTCATTTCTTCAAACATCTGTTATCAGTTTGATAAAACCGTTACGAACTCATGTAGACGCATCGAAGAAATTGAAAGAATTTGGAGGTAATGGACAGTGACAATTATGACGCGATGCCATAAAAAATCAGTTCAAAGTTCGAGGCAAAAATCAAGATCATGGCATCTGGAAAAACAGAATGTTGTTACAGACAACGGCTGTCGATTGAACTCCTTTACCCACAACCATTATTACCATCTGATTGGTTCTCATTTACAAGTTAGAAGTCAGTCTAACTGATCTGAAAGGTCTTGTTCTTTCAACTCTCGATCTTCCGTATTCTCACTATTTCCTTATCAAAACCAATAAACCGCGACGTCAACGTGCCGATCGCCAGGAAACCGCCCCGTCACGCCTCCATTTTGTCATCCTTTGCACTATATTTAAGAGCTAACACACAGTTTTTCGGACAGCATCCATTATCTCGAAATGTGCAGGCTTCTCGGAATTCTAGTTGCCACCCTTCTGGTGTCCGCAGTTTCTGCTGCTAATGGTGAGTTTCCTGTTTCAAAGGAAGACAACGAGGACAAGGATCTCTTGCAGTTTGTAAGCAGAGCAATGTGGTCCACATGCCGACCACCGGAACGCCACAATACTACTGGCCATCCACGTGGAACGAGAACACGACGGCTCCGAAACTGTCTGCGGGACAAGATTGCAGTTGGACTGTGACTGTGCCATCTGGATACTACGCAAAGTTGATTATGGACGGAAAAGTTGCTGATAAGGACTCCCGATTCCAAACTATTGATGTGGCCGGAAACGTTGTGCAGTGAGTTTTCCAGTGGAGTTGAGTGATACTCAAGTGATACAATTAAGATCTACCCATGAGACCAAACTGCCATACTACTTCCCGCCGGTCAAGTTCACTTTGATCGTTTCCAACGAGGGCGTTGCCACGTTTGCATTCAAGATCGTCTGGGCTCCGAGTAAGTCGTTCTCGGCAATCAATCGACAATCCATTCTGTTTTCAGTCCCAACAGACGGAGCGAATTACGGAGTCGGAAACATTGCCGACCTGTTCAATGCCACCCTCACCCCATTCAGCAATGCGTTCGGAACAACTAATTTGTTGTCGGTGTTGGCATTCCCACAAGACATTCACAACCATCATGCACTCAGAAGTGTTCTCATCTTTGAGGGACCCAGAAACGGATGGCAGTACTCTACAAAGTGAGTTCCTTGTGAAAAATGAGCAATGAAACTAGTTTATTGTTCCAGCTTGGATCTGGTCTTTAAAACCGGAAAGCAGTACGTGTCTGGCCAGGACACAATCGGAATCGTCAACCTCGAGGCTTCCAGCACATACGACTACTATTTGGTCCAGCAATACGATTGTTAGCTATCAATATTCTAATTTTGATAACCTTCTGCTTTCAGATGTGAAAAACCTGCACCCATACAAAGTGTTGCAGTGCAATCCAAACTCCAACTGCACCGTGACCCTCGACGGAAAACAAAACGCTCCGTCCGCCGTTATCACAGTTCCACACGGAAATGAGACTTTGGTTGATGTTGAGATGGACGCGGTGAGTTCAGAAAATGTTTTTTTTTTGACTCGCCTCTTGATAATTCTCATTTCAGACTGCCAATTTCACAATCTACTACGGTTCACCGAGCGGGTTTGCATTCTACAAGAGCTACACTGGTGCCGAGATCAAGAGTGTCCTTCCGATGTATTGCCAGTACATCATGACCTTTGTGATCAGCAGCGGAAAGTCTGTCTTCAATTTTGTCGCATAATTTCATTTTAAAGATTCCGAAAGTTAATAAATCTTTGAGCAACTTTCCATCAAACTACATTTGATTTTCTCTTCCGAAATTGAAAACTCTTATCACTTATCACATTAGAAAGAGCAGCCAAGACTCATTTAGTCATCATTTACCCTTTAAATTGAAGAATAAAAGACACCTGTTTCAAAAGGAATTTGCATCATTTCAATAATGCACCGGCTCATTTATTTGGCCATAGCCATAGCTATTCTTCCTTCTTTTTCGATTGCTGCGAATAGTAAGTTGGAACTAATATTTTCTGTTTCCAATTTTAAATATCAAATCATGTTAATTTCCAGCCTGCCAACCTGAGAATGTTATCAATATGCCAACTACCGGAAAGGCGAAATACAACTGGCCATTAAACTGGAATGAGAACACAAAAGGACCGCAGTTGGCACCGGATCAAGACTGCAGTTGGACAGTCAATGTGCCGCCCGGATACTACGCAAAACTGATAATCTCTGGAACGGTTACAGATAATTACTCCAACTTCAAGATGCTCGATTCTGCGGGAAACGTAGTTTTGTGAGTGAGAGATCTATGGAAAACATGTTTACCTTTCACTGTGTTCTTCTTATAGATCAACTCTAGAAACGAAGCAACCTTACTACTTCCCACCGACTCAATTCACCCTTATGGTGTCCAACGAAGCCAAGGCAACATTTGCATTCATGATTGTTTGGGCTCCAAGTAAATTTCTTAAGAGGAATTCCTCCCCCTCCTTGATAGTTTATATCCCATTTGCAGTCCCTACACAGCCAGCATTCAGCTCTGCTGTCGGAACACTTCCCCATCTGGAAAACGCCACGAGTTCCGTGTTCAACAACTTGTACATTAACATCAATAAACTGTCGGTTCTGGTGTTCCCGCAAGACGTCAACAACCTTGTCAACCTCAGAAGTGTTCTCATGTTCGAGGCGAACGGACACAATGATCCTGTTTATGTGTCAAAGTACAGTAGTCTTGTTGACATCGAATTCTAAAAAAAGAGAATAATTTTCAGTTTGAACCAAGTTTTTATGACCGGCCAGCAATACGTTTCGTCTGGAAGTGAAATCAGACTCATCAACCTCGAGGCGAGAACTTCTCTGGATTATGTTCTCATTCAACAGTATGATGGTATGTTGTAATAGTATATTCCGCTAGTGTCTGCCCGGAAGTTATGATGTCTTGAAGAGTTTTCGAAAAATTGGTCCCTCGATATATGTTGGCCCCTCAAAAAACAAATAGACAACACGGATTGGAGGAGAGATTGTTGTGGTCGTTATTGTTTCGAAGAACTGTGCTCCTGGGAATCATGAGATCAGACTACAAACAACACTGTGTTGTTGGTCGGATCATGATGACAATTATGAACAGTGTCTGTAGTTTGATCGCATGATTCCCAAGAGCACGGTTTTTGAGGGACCAATAAGATCCACCAGTCGGCTGACACTCATGATTGACACATGACATGATTTGTCGCAAACATGAAAAGGAAATCATTCTTAATTAATATATTCGCCTAGTGGAGTATATCTATCATTCATTCATTCTGTCTGCAATGGTGAAGAAAGGGGATAGACCACCTCATCGCGGCTGTCTTTCCTGTCGGTTGCGGTCGTTCTCCCCAGTCTGAGTGCAACGAAGCCGCAGGTTTCGTTAGGCTGGTCTATTACGTTTCTCCATTCTCCTTCGAAAATTTGATAAATTCCAGCTCTAAAAGATTTCCACCCGTACCAAGCTCTGGAATGCAATCAGCGAACCAACTGCACGACGACAATTGACGGAGGCAAGAAGCAGTCGGCAGTTGTCTCGGCCCCGCATGGAACCAATTACCTCGTGGATGTTCTGATGGATTCTGTCCGTTGATATCCGTATTTCTGTTGATCATCAAAAACTTTTTTTCAGTCTGCAACAATCTCCATCTACTACGGTTCCCTCACCAATTTGGGCATCGTGGGCAGCTACAAAGGCTCCAAATTCAGAAAGCTCTTCCGATCGACGGATCGTATGTGATGACATATGTGATCAGCAGTGGAAGAGCGATTCTTACATTTGCCAATTGATTGGGTATCAAAACTGTATATTTTAGATTTCATATAAATAAAAAGTTTGAAATAAAAACATATGTATCTCATTAAATCATGAAGCACTTACTTGAGGATTCTCGAGACTGCCAGAATAAACTTACAATTAGGGTGCCGCGACAGTATCTGCAGTCACAAATCACGAGTGGCTGGACTACACGTCGGAATACGAACAAAACTATTTTTATCAATTGATTGTAATCAAGGCAACGCCTTCTGGGATTGACACAAACTGATAAGAGATGGTGCGTGCTCTG
>LR567973.1:3702-14841 GCA_900536345.3 Caenorhabditis sp. 39 LS-2015 | reverse complement strand
GCAAGCCACGCCCCTTCCACCGTAGTTTTTCATTTTCGTGGCGGGACGCCATTCTGCGTTTGAATCGCAACTCTTACGATTTGAGGAACGCATAATAATCACTTTGCATTTTTTTGTTATGTGTTTCGGATACTGTAGAAGGCGTATTCCAAAACGTATAAGATTACAAATGTTCGCTGCAAGACAATGCTTTTTTATTGCCACAATTCGTTCTCTGAACATTCTCCCCAAAATCGTTTCAATCTCTATTCCAGGTTCTGCAATACCTTCGAAATGGAAAACTGACAAGCATTCCGGACGACACGTACACACTCGAAGCGCTCGTCGCCGAAGCCGATTACTTTGGAATAGAGAAATATCGCGAAATGCTGAAAAAGAAGCTGTGGAAGTTGACCGGAAAACGCCAGTACTACGCGTGCTACTCGGACTCTGACTGATTCTCGCTGATTCTAGACGCACATTTATATGTATTACTGGATCTGATCAATAAATATAAAAACTTCAAAAGGGGAGAAAAGCATCAGAAAGGGTACAGAAGACAGGTGAGGGGGAGAGAGAGCTAGGCGGAGTTGGAATGGAGACTAATGCGAGGGGGAAACGACAGTGGAACATGTAAATGGCAGACGATACTGGAGGATTTGTCAAGCTAGAGAGAGAGAAACAAGAGTCGAGACCGGGCAGGGGATTCGGAAACATCACCTTTTTTAATTTTTTTGAGTTCATTTTGTGGGATTTTAACCGGCAACGAAACAAACAGGGAGAGGGAGATAGGGAGATAGACAGAGAAACGAGAAAGAGCACGAATATATAAGTACATGGGTGAGAGCGAAAGTGGCTAATCCTAGAGAACTGTTCATTTCTTTTTTACAATACTGCTCCATGAGAATACAGTCTGTTTTAGGAACATGAGGAGGCATTAAAGAGAGCGAGAGAGAAAAGAGAATATGTGCAAGTTTCGAGTATAATATGTGCATCAGAGTTCGAGTGCGTGAACTCGCATACTGTCACCAACTGCCACGATCAACGCGGAATTTCCTTCGCGACCGCCCCAACAATCCGAGTAGACGGCACGGGGGAAGATAGGATTTGACGGGTCGGGAGACTTGATGGAGCAGAGCATGTCGCCAGATCGGAGGGACCAGCCTCGGACGCAACCGTCTGATCCAGCTGGAAACATTTGTGTGATTTGTTGGAAACCAGGAATAGAACTCACCAGCAAAAACGAATCTTTCGTCCTTGTCGAAGAACACGTTGAGACGATTGCAATTGTTGCGGTGTCCCTTCATCTCCATCGACGGTTTCTTCGGCCAACGGAAGTCCCAGATGCGGATGACCGAATCGAATCCCTCAGTGACAACAGATTCCGGACGAGATTTCTCCAGAACTCGGACGAACGTTGACGATTTCGCTCCACACAACTGACCGGTGATGTGATCTCGATCCATGCGAAGATCCGATTTGATGACGTCATCTCCTCGGAGTCCCATGTAGACGATGTTACCGTCGGCCGAAAAGCAATGAGACAGAACGTTCTTCTTGCGACTCGACATTAGGAAACTGCGATTTGTCAAGAGATTCTCAACTCGGAAGCTCGATTCGAGGCCGAATCCGATCGACATGAGAGGAGCGTTCCATCCAACACTCCAGATGTTTGTCTTCTCGCGCCAGCGCTTGTTGTATATTGGAGATGCGAGTGTTGGACCGGCTTCCGGGTCACTTAATTCGGCGAGTGGCTCCAGATTAACTGTGCAGTAGGATTCAACACGTCCAAGACGATTAAGACTGAAAATGAAGATAAAGTTAACCGAAAAGGAAATTTGGAGACTTACGAGTCACTGGCAGTCACGGTGAGCATACAAGTCACATCTGCATCGACGCGAGCAAGAGTCTGATCAACGATGAACGTGTCAAAACGGGTGATGGCATAATCGAGATACGAAGGCTCTTCGGGATATTCATCATCGTTGAGCATCGGCTGAACAGTCAAACCGAGAGTGTTGAATCCTCTATTCAAAGGTCGAGATCGCAATGGCAACTTTTCATATTCTTCCCGTCGAGCACACTCCGATTGAATAGTATCTCCGATGGAATCCACCTCAAACACGTACACCGCAGAACTCCTCTTCGGTTGTCCCGATTCGTTGACAGAGAACGTTCCGACGATTCGATCTCCGTTGTCAGTGACGTCAAGGAACTCGCAACCAGCGATACTGTAGTGATCTATTGGTGTTTTGATGGTGAATGTTGGTATCGGGTTGCAGTTGAGAAGACGGCTCTCGTGAATGTGCCGTTCGGCTCGGGCAATCGTGCAACGACCCAACGCCATGTCTAGAAACTTTCCGAAATTGCAGAGAAAGATCAAATAAAGAACAAACCTTCCATGAGCGTGTGAACCGGCTTGAATACAGGTCGATTCACAAAGGATCCAGACGTGAATCTCGGCCGATTCGATTGAAATTTCGCCTCTCTTGCTCGCTCCATCCGATCCACATCCGCCTTCGAGAATCCTTGAGGCATCGACGGATCACTCGTCATTTTGAAGTACTTCTTGGTCTTCGGGTAGTACAAGAATCCCCGCATGTTCAACGGCCCTCCTTCGTACGGAGACTCGGATTGAGCCTGCGCGGCGGCGGATGACGACTCTCCGGTATCGTTGGATTGGACGAGCTCTGAAATAGATAGTTTTCTCTTATTTTTGTCGGTTCTTCTCATTCAACGAACCGTTATGATGGGCTGGTGGTGGTTCCCAGCTAGCATTGTCATTCCCCATAGGCCAATTGCTCCTTGCCTTTCGAAACCGATACCGCGACATGGCTGAAAACAGAAACAATACTTGACAAAGATCAGAAAATCAATACGATTGACGTGGCAAAAGAAAGGCGTTCGGTGGGAGGATGGCACAGGGCCGTCAATGGCAGTGTCATGAGACACGTTTAGCGCACACACTCTCAGCCGTCCTCTTCTCTGCGCTCTCCACTTGTTGCGAGCTCTCTCGGCACTCTCTGGCGTACGCAATGTGGCGTCGATTCGTGTGTAATAACAGTGGAGAATCGTGACAATTGAGATGGAGAGAGATGTCTCTTCTTCATCATCCATCCACTAGGTGCTTTTCGAAATGGGTCAAATTTACAAACAACGCAGTAAATAAGAAACATGTGATTCACAAGGTATCAGTGGTTTTCCGAGACACATTGATAAGAGACTAATGACGTTGCAAATCGGCAGAGATAACAGGCGATCGAAGAGAGTGTTGGTGGCAAAATACACCTGTTTACTTCGGAAAAAGTCATCTGACTTGATAAAGAGAAAACTATTTGCCACTATTTAACAAGATTTTCTCATTGGAAAGCGCTTCACGGTTTCGCCACGAAAGTGTTCTATATAGCAAATCTACCGTAACCCGCACTCAAATCGTTCTCTGAAGGGAGGCCTACAAAAACTAAATACTCCAACAAAAACGTTTCTTTTACGGCTGAACAAACAGATCGGTTCAATAGAAACAAGCAATGTAAAACTACGAAGTGAGCAGGTGTGCCAGCGAACTGTGCGCGCTTTATCAGCTGCTTTTCATCACAATTTAATCAGTTTCGAAGCATTTCGTCTAGGATGAAAATCCAAATACGGAAATTTGATCACAGAAAGAAATAGATTTTTATGGAAAAGAAGAGAAAAGTTGAGGAGTAAGCTTTAATTCAAAGATAAGGCAAGTGACAACTACGCTGATAAATCGGGAAACGACGTGAGAATTGACAGAATATTGACAAAAGAAAATATTCTAGAATAGACATGGAGAGGACGGGAATTGAAAAATTTTATCAAAAAATATTATAAAAATGTTTCAAAACCAATATTGCAATGGAAATTGCGAATAATACGCAGAAAATTTGAACAAATCGATAAAAATAACGCACACTGTAGTTCTGTGCGAGACCCACTGAACTAAATATGTCATGCGCCTTTAAAACCGTACTAGCACATTTTCAATTGTTAGAATTCTTTTGATTGTATTCTGTTTATTTTTTCAATTTTACATTTTTCTGCGGGATCATAAAAGAAAATAGCAGAAACTATAGCAAATGTATACGAAAAACGACTGCTGAAAGAAGACTGGGGCAGGAATTCCAGCCGTTTCCATGGAGCCTGTCGCACGCATACCTATTCCATTCTCCAAGGATTTTTATGGTCTTATCAAATGAGATATCGATAATTGTCGTGGATTTGGGCACGATTATTGTGGCGAGAATGTTAAGAACTGTTAGAGGAAAGCGTCGGGGGGATGTACAACTTCCAGTTCCTACGATTCGGAAGGTTTCAACAGTTTTAAATAGAAAGAAGAAGAAATTCTAAATAGTCTAAGTATTAGAATTTCGGTCCCTGACTAACCTCAGAAAGGTATGGAAACTCTTGACTCTTCAGCACCAGGGGTATCGCATAAAACCGAACGAGCTGGGCCAATCTCGTCGCGGAAATCGTTTCTCTTCTGGCTCGAACGATGCTTCTTGCCAGAGAGGAAACCCATCTCATAACCGTTCTCGATTAGTTTTCCGAATCGTTGACGTCAATATGCGAAAAGGTGCACCACATTCACCCCCACCGTTACGACTACTTTTCCGTTTTTTGAGCATTTGGTTTCTGGATCAGAGATGAGTCAGGAGGATTCTCTCTCTCGAGTTTAAAGGACTTCCAAGCCCAGAAAGAGAAAAAGAAAAAGAAAATGAAAATGAGAAAATGACGAATTGGGCAAACATATTCCCTTGGGGTTCGGGCCAGCTTCGAAATGGCAATTAGCCAAGAAATGAGAGCTCCAGGTGGTTTTCCAGAAAGTTCCGAGTTATGATTTCGACCAAAAAATGACAACATTGCTGTCTGGCTGGCGAATCATTTTTGGGAAGTTACTGAAGCTGAACTAACTTCGAATTTCCCAGAATACTCACTGAAACATTTTTGGGAGATCGAAACTTCGTTGTGTCTCATTGCAACATGCTCGAATTCATAGATTTTCTGAAACAAAAACAAACGAAAAAAGAGCAAAGAGCGACAGGAAGAAAATTGTAATTTTCAGTATTTTCAACAGTTTTTTGGAAGTTTTTTGTGAACTTTTTGTGTTTTCCGATTTTTTTCAAAAATTTTCATTCCAGAAAACCTTGTTCTACTCCCATAATTCCTCGGAACCTTCCGATTACAAACTTTCGTTATCAACCTGGTTTCCCCCAGCAAGACCACTCATTAAGTCGCCGTTTCCGGCCGACATTCGGAACGCACACCCATGTACTTCCGTTCGCCTCCATCCCCCTTCTGCTCCCAGTTTTCCTCCGTCGGCACGTCTTCCAATTTGGTTTCCTTCTCTTCTCTCCTCCCGTCCTGACGAACTCTTCACGGAAGGTGCTGGTGGTGGTGCTCCAATAGGCGCCTCCCCTCCCCCCACATGTTTGCTCATAATAATAGGCAAGAAGGCTCCGGCGACGACGACGACGACGAAGCTTTCCCTCTCTCTCTCTTTCCCTTTTTCCGAAACTGAAGGGGTTAGCGGGAAGGGGTGAAGAAGAGGAAGAAGGCGTGCAGGAGCAGCAGCAGGGCACAAGAAGAAGAAGAAGAAGCTTGAAAAGGGGCGGGGCCAAGGAGGGACGGGCGGGGCCGTCCGTCGTCACAGCGGCTCTCGCTCTTTCAGTCCGTATGCTCATGCCCGACCCCTCCCCGACTATCTATCAGCGCATCTCCGGATTTCAGACGGCGACTCATCTCTGATCTCGCCTTCTCCTCTCTTCTTTTTTCACCTCTTCCGACTGATTGAGTGCTGAAAAGACTTCAGACCTTTTCCAATTCCCGCCTGCGTTTTTTGTAAATTTTATATTATAAAGGTGCAACGAGACGTGAAAAGGTGATGTGCCGGGCACAATTGCCGATGCTCTCGTCACCGTTGGACGGACTCGAATCATCGTTTCGTCTCCTTTTCCTCTTTTTCTTCCTTTTCTCACTTTCTCCTGCCCCAGCAACGACCCTTTCACTTCCCATAATGAGTTTGTAATTCGAGCCGCGCGTCAGCCACTTTAATCGCTCAACTTTTGCACGTTGTGATCCGCTCGCTAAATGAGCAATCATTCTTCGAGCCCAGAAAGAATCAGCTGTTTTGGTTAATCACTTACTCAGAAAATATGTTGAATATGAGGTCTGGAATTTCCCTCTCGTTCTCCGTCCACCTGATTCGACGAAGCAGGTGGCACGGTCAGTCTGACCTACTCGCTCTATCAGTCCTTGTCTCCATGACTGTCCTTTATAATTTCAGAAATGACTTCTCACGACTGCTGACATGGATCAAGAATGGCGGTGGCAAGTGTGCTCCTGGCACTCTTCATGCTCGTCCTCTCCATCGTCACTGTCGTCGGTAACTTGGCCGTCCTGCTGTCCTACTACCTCGACAAGAACATTCGACAGCCCACCAACTACTTTATTTTCTCGCTTGCCATCTCCGATCTGGTTTGTTTTCTTTTTTTTTTCCTCGAAGAGCCTTTCCTCTTTTCCTCCTCCTTCTCCTTCTTCTTCTTCATCATCATCATCTCCTTCTTCTTCTTCTTCTTTCCCCTCATCTTCATCTTTCAACGAGCCCAATTTCACACCGTCTCTTCTCTTGCCGTGGCTGATGTGATTCGGAAATTTGAATTAGCGAAAAGGCCCCGAGCGGGTTTTCGGCGACCGGATATGCGGGCGTGACCGATTCATACAGCCATCCGAAGATCCAAACCAAGAGAGAAAGTGACAAGGTCAAACCGTGAGCCTCGGGCGGGACGAAGCAGCCACAGCGAAAAAGTTTGTTCGGCTCGTGAATGGGCCGTGCGCCCGTCGAAGATGTTGGGTGATGTCTCTCGAGACTCGAAAGTGGTGAAATGACATGCGGTGCAGTGCACAAGAGCAGCAGAAGCAGAAGCAGCAACTAGTCGAGAGGCAGCAGCAGCAGCACACGGCTTCGCGAGAAGGCACGGCGACCATAATCTTATGTCAGTAGGCGAAGAAGAAGACGCTCCCGTCGAGTCGTCAACTTTCGGTCCCCTCCCCCGGCTCCGCTCCCCCACCGAAGCAGCCTAACCTAATTTTTCGAACATTTTCCGAACCGACAGAGCGAGAAAAAGACGGGCGGCACGGCACGGACGATGGGGAGATGCGAGTTGAGTAGACACTTTCCGGGGAAGAGAATGAAGATCGGAAGCCACGAAAATCGGACGGATGACATCAACTATTCCAGGATCCGAAGATCTTTTTGCATGCAAACCACTTCGAAAATCCTTTGAAGGTGTTTACAAAGGCTGAGTCTCTGAAATCCGGAAGGAAGGCGGGAAGCGGGTGGTGGCAGTCGAGCAGAGGTGTTCTATGGTTCACTGCCACGTCATCCGTCCGTCCGTTGATCGAATCTTCTTCTGAATCAACAAGTACTCACTCCAGTTTTGAAATGTCTTGGAGTCCTTGCTCTCCCTCTCTTTCCCTTTCTCCCCACCTAATTTGACGTATCCGGCAAGAGATGCACTCGATTTCTCTCTACTCGGCCACGTCAGCAGCTTCGCTTTGTTCCCAAAATCTTCACCCAATTGTGATTTCCGTTTCGTCTTTTCTCGGTTCCTCCGCTCTTTTCTTTTCGAGGAGAGGAGAGGAGCGGAGCGGAAATCAGCGGCAATCGGAAGCCTTTTGGCCCATAACCCATAAATCATCATAGAGGCTCAACGACGGGCGCCACGGATCGCGCGCCAAGACGAACCTCTTCTTCTTTCCGCTTTCGTATTTACTATGCGTCGCACACATACACAAGCACACATGCCAAGATAGCATCAATTATGGCGTCGTTTTCGAGTGCTCCAGATCTTTTTTAGCACGACTGGTCGGGCGGAATGAACGGATGAAACGAACTGGAGACACGTGCTCGTTCCGGGTTCGATTCGGCTGTCTGTCCGTTTCGGATTGATCCTCAGGTTTTCATGTTGCGACCCGTATCGCTTCGTGCTCATCAGTGCGCAACACGGAGCTCGGTGATTGTGTGTGTGTCTCTTTCTCTCTCACTCCCTCTCTCTCTGAGAACAACATTTTAGTGCCGCCCGACCGCTTCTTTCGGCCAACTTATCGTTATGTGAAATCAGCCAGCGATGACGTGGCAACAAGAAGACATACTTCGGGAAGAAGAAGAAGTGTGTGTGTGTGTCTATTCGCTAATGAGATCAGAAGCGGATATAGCCTAGAGCAGAATGAAAAAGGGGAAGTGCGCGATGAGGACTGTGACGACGGAGAAGTCGTTGGGATTAGAGGATTCTGAAGAAGGCGTCTGGAGACTACTGTAGAGGTGTCAATCATTGCCGCCGGGCGAACCTAGTCATCTAGTTGTTTTTGCCCACTTCTCAAGAGGTTTGCCTATCGAATTGACAATCCAAAGTGTCATCTGAAGCAGGCCACTTCACATCGTCACGTCTGTCTGTTTTCCGGCAGCTTCCCTTCTGAAGACGTGCGCGTTCCGAATTGAGCTGTTCCAGTAGTTAGTCGTCGCCGATCGTCTTCTCCTTCTTCTCCTCCTCCTCCTACTTCTGCTCCTACTTCTAACTTATATGGGGCACAAATGAAATATGCGCAAGTCACACAGAGCAGACGATTGCCCAAACGAAGCCTATTTTGACCGGCACACAGAAGGAGCCGAAGAGGCGAAGGAGGAGAGGGAAAAGGGAGACGCACGGCACAAAGAATTCGCAGTTGGAAATGTTTGTACACTTGTCCGAATACTTACTACTCACCTCAGCAAAGGGACTTGTTCATGTTTCAGATTCAGATCTGAAAAGTTCAGAGTTGGAGATTGTTCTTGGTTTGACTGCGGTGAATTGGCATGCTTAGGTTGTTGAAAATCAATGAAATCGTCCAGAAATTAAGCTGAACTTTTATGGATCAAGCCTGTGGAATAACTACCAGCACAAGCGCCCAACCCCCAAACCACTCCATCTGAAAATCCAATTCCGGTAACTTGCACAAACTTCGCCCGTAATTTCTCGAGAGAGAGCCCATCTAAAAGTACTTTTGTGTCTTCTCTGAACCCGAAAAATGTTTCGATCACCTCGTCAAGAGGTCAATTTGTTCCATGAATAGGTCGTCGTCTTCGTGCCCCGAGCTCTCAAACACCATGCTCGACACTTATTATATAGCCCTCTTTTGTGGGCTTTTGAGCAGTGCCGAAGAGATAGAGACGGAGAATAGTGGAGGAAAAGGAAAGATGGAGAAGTTTTTGAGTCCGGTTAATCCTGGTGGAAGATGGAACGGAATGGAATGGGTTCCGGGAAGAGAAAGATGAAAAAGAAACTAAACTTCCGAATGGGACCATATTTCAGCTGATCGGACTGGAAGGCATTCCGGTGTACACGGCATTCTATCTGAACAACAATGAATGGATCTGGGGAGACGTGCTCTGCGATCTGTGGCTCTCCATCGACTACATCGTCTGCCTCGCCTCGATTTACACTGTGCTTGGTATTACTGTTGATAGGTCGGTGGATGGAAGTGCGCTCCATTGAGAAACTGTTGGTTTCAGGTACTATTCGGTGAAGAAACCGGCGATCTACCGGAACTGGAGAACTCCCGGTCGCGTCGTCCTCATTATCATCTTCATATGGCTCGTAAGTAATCAACTTGTCCCAAAGAATCTTTTCAATTCTTCTTCAGGTTCCTAGCATTTTATTTTCCGTCTCCATCTTCGGATACGGCACGTTTACGGGTACAGGTCGAATACTAAAAGAGACCGAATGTTATGTGCAATTCATGACGAACCCCTACCTGAACATGGGCATGTACATCTCCTACTACTGGACAACACTCTTCGTCATGCTCTATCTCTACTGGGGAATATACAGAGCCGCCAAGAAGTTGGCACTGAAGAGCGATCAAGTGGGTCAATCATTGCTATTCTGACCGTTGACTTTGGTTTTTAGAAAACGAAACGATTGGCTCTGCTGACAGAGATGAGGCGGCCCGAAGTGAGTGTTCGAACGAGCGATGCGGGCAACAGCAGTTCCGATTCTCCGAACGATACTTCCAACAGTAGCAAGTGAGTCGTTTCCTCTTTTTCCTTTTCCATTTCCTTTTCCATTTCCCCTCGGACTCTGTTTTCCCGTAACAAATTGATGTTTGTTTGCCTCTTCGCCTTTGCCCTGCCATATATTCTCGTGGAGGTTCGGTTCGGTTGGCTCCGAATACATTTCAATCAGCCTCTGCCTCTGCTACCGATGCGCCCCGCCCGTCTTCGTTTTTGCCTCATGTCCCTGATGACCGGAAAAAAAGACAAGTGGCGAAATGTGAAGAAATGCGCATAAATCTCGACGCGTGCATATGCATTTCGGTGTCGTCTCGTGGGAGTTGACGTCGTCAGTCAGCGAGGTCGGGCGGCCCTTTCCACTGCGCCCCCACCCGGAGGACCCATATGTTCAACACAAACTCACACCCCGTCGACGACTACTTTGCTTGATTATCAGACGCCGTCGTCTGCTTCTTGTCCAATCGAATCGGATTTAGAATATTTCTGAGGGCTCCGACTTCTGGAGAAGAGGAAGAAGAAGAAGACGTCGAGAGGCACGACGAATTTGAGAAAATTGAGAATTTATGGTGTCGTGCGTCACGGACCCAAAGCAGTAGTCGCAACAAGAAAAAAACGTCGAGGGGACTATAAAACCGAGCGGCGGAGGCAAGGCGGCGAAGCGGGTGTAACTCAAAGAGATTGGCTCGAGGGAAGAACAAAAGCAAGGGGGCAAATGGGCAATCGGGGACTTTCGGAAGCCTGTACTGTTCATGGGGATGTACAGCAAACGTGCTTCAATGAGAGTCTCCTTCCGATCTTTCGATCTGCTCGAACTGCCATCCCATTTTGCATTTTTATTGGCAAAGGGTTCTCGCTTCCTCCGAGCGCTCGTCTACCAGAAATAGTGGAATTCCTCTGTACATATGCAAATTGTTCCGTCGACCTTTTTTGCTGGTCCGTCTTCAGAAGGACTTCTCCCCTTCTTCCTCTTCTTCTCCTTCTTCTTGTCTGTTTGTGCATTGCTCAATTGAATTGAATGCTCCGGACCTTCTGCTTCTTATACTCCTTCTTCTCCTCCAAAACGAGGCTGATGACAGAAGAAGAAGAAGCGG
>LR567945.1:0-10245 GCA_900536345.3 Caenorhabditis sp. 39 LS-2015 | reverse complement strand
GGCAGGCTCCCCCATGCAGGCTCCGCGTACGCAGGCTCCCCCGATCCAGGCTCCGCGCACGCAGGCTCCGCGCAAGCAGATTCCTCGCAAGCTAGCTCCTCGCAGGCAGGCTCCCCCATGCAGGCTCCGCGTACGCAGGCTCCCCCGATCCAGGCTCCGCGCACGCAGGCTCCGCGCACGCAGATTCCTCGCAAGCTAGCTCCTCGCAGGCAGGCTCCCCCATGCAGGCTCCGCGTACGCAGGCTCCCCCGATCCAGGCTCCGCGCACGCAGGCTCCGCGCACGCAGATTCCTCGCAAGCTAGCTCCTCGCAGGCAGGCTCCCCCATGCAGGCTCCGCGTACGCAGGCTCCGCGCACGCAGGCTCCCCCGATCCAGGCTCCGCGCACGCAGGCTCCGCGCACGCAGATTCCTCGCAGGCAGGCTCTTCGGATGCAGGCTCCGCGAACGCAGGCTCCGCGCACGCAGATTCCTCGCATGCAGGCTCCCACGATGCTGGCTCCGCGCAAGCTAGCTCCGCGCACGCAGGCTCCCCCGGTGCTGACTCCGCATACGCAGGCTCCCCCCATGCAGGCTCCGCGCACTCAGATTCCTCGCAGGCAGGCTCCCCCGATGCTGCCTCGGTGCATGCAGGCTCCCCCCATGCAGGCTCCGCGCACGCAGATTCCTCGCATGCAGGCTCCCCCATGCTGGCTCCGCGCACGCAGATTCCTCGCATGCAGGCTCCCCCGGTGCTGACTCCGCGTACGCAGGCTCCCCCCATGCAGGCTCCGCGCACTCAGATTCCTCGCAGGCAGGCTCCCCCGATCCAGGCTCCGCGCACGCAGGCTCCGCGCACGCAGATTCCTCGCACGCAGATTCCTCGCATGCAGGCTCCCCCCATGCTGGCTCCGCGCACGCAGATTCCTCGCATGCAGGCTCCCCCGGTGCTGACTCCGCGTACGCAGGCTCCCCCCATGCAGGCTCCGCACACGCAGATTCCTCGCAAGCTCGCTACCCCGATGCTGGCTCCGCGCCTGCAGGCTCCACGCATGAGGCTTAATAGACAACGTCAACGGCAATTGTGAAGAGTAATGTAGGCAGATGAAAAAGGTGCGGAGAGATTGCGGAGCACTTGGTGCAAAAACGCTAAGGTCATAAAATTACAAATGTAACCTTGAAGCGGTTTCAAGATAAACGTGAACTTTACAAGTAGATAATGATCTTCAAAAGTGGTATAAAAGCGCGACAAAATCAGTCAGAATCACATCATCGTCACTTCCCTGGACAGTCTACGCAGCCTCACAATCAACGAGACTTTGAGGACGACATGAAGGCGATCTTCAAGATTCCGGTACTTCTAGTGGCAATCTTTGCGATAGCCGACGTGTTGGGAACTGAATCAAATTTGGAGAATTCTGTCGATCGACGCAAACGAAGCCAACATATGCTCCTCGACTCATTCAACGAGGAAAGAAAAAAATTGGCACAAGATGCCCAAATCGAACCGCTGCCCGAATTGGTATGCGGATTTTGAAATGTTTTGACGTTAAAGGAATTATGTTATAGGTTTGGGATACCGAATTAGAGGAAATCGCGAAGAAAATGCCAAAAGACTGCGGACAGTGGAATCACGGATCCAACTATCGTGTTCAACCGGCGCATGGCGCCAGCCGTTTTGAAGAACAATACCAAAAGTTATTGCAAATGTCACAGCGACATAATGATCTGGACAATGCAAACAATGCAACAAGGTTGACGATTTGGATCGCACTGCAGCTTTGGCGGAAGCCTTGATTGCGGATTTGGCTGATGGCAGTCCGATGTTCCCGATGAAACTTTTGGCACCACCACCACCATCTTCTGGATTACCATCTGAATCAACCCCAAGTTCTAAACAAGCGGGTCCAGAATCTGCAGGATCATCTGATCCAAACGCACCGTCCGGCTCACCAACAACAGCGAAACCCAACAGTGCCTCTAGTTTCCAGTTAACTCTCCTCGTTCTCGTCATGATTTGCCATATCGTAGCTTTTTTTTAAACGTATAGTGCACATTGCCAATAAAGCATGAGAAAATGTATCAACTGTTTGTCAATTTGTTCTTTTTGGTACTCTAGACATCCAGGAATTTGGTTATTTGGTAACGGTGACACCTACACTGTGCGTGGGTGGCGATGGGAACATGTATAGTTACCGTACTACTGACAGATGGCTGGGGAATTCGAGGGTGTTTCCTTTTATGGCTCCGACACATCATCACAGGTATTAAGGGAAGCACTTTTTGATTGACAGATGACAGGCGATACTAGTGTGCAACTCAATTAAAGTTTTGAATACCATCTGAATACCATCTGGTTTCTGTTGACCCCGAGCGGTGTTTCTTTTTTGTTTCGGACACATCACCACATTTCAATTGACAGACGGCAGGTGAATCTAGGTTTTGCATGCAAAGTGATGATTTCCGAGGCATTTGCCATGGTTCTTTAGTCTTGCGGCTGCAAAACACCGCGGTTACAAAATGCAAAACTTGGTGCCGTGCAGGCTTAATAGACGACGTCAACGGTTGTAATGAAGAGTAACAGAAATAATGTGGGCAGATGAAGGAGGTGCGGACGGAGAGACCGGTATCACCTTATAATTGACAGACAGGAACATTTGATGTGAGGACATTTTGTAAACGTATAGTGAAAAGTGTCGGTAAAACATGAAAAAGTGAGGTCGTTGTTCGTGAAGTTGCACTTTTCTGGAAATGCGCCGTCAGGATCACAGGAAGCTTTGAAGTACAACAGTGTCATTGACTTTTAAGTTTTCAAGTACAAGTTTAAATTTCGTCAAAACCAAATCTCACGCAAGACTACTATTCCCACGTGAACCCCCCCTCCTAACCGACCCCTTATCAGTAAAAATCAATAATTCTCCCCCAAAGAAGGATAGATACCAAAAAAAATCAGTTCCGACAACCGAGACCTCCCGTCGTTGCAGTTTTATTTTGGAGGAGAAAGATGAGCACTGACGCTAATAACAATAAGCCAGCTCAAGGTAAGTTACTCCTATCAATTCAGCTTCTTATCAATTGAGTTATCAGAGAGTTCAGAGGGTCAGCCTGCTCCGGCTCCTTCTAAGGAAAGCACCAAGTTCGATTTGGTCAAAATTGACCCGCGGATGGCCGAATGGATGGATGATTGTCTTAAGCGTTTGAATAGTTAGTGATAAAAAAGTGATTTGTGTCATTTTATCAATTGCATTTTGGAAAAACCCCTAGATCTCTTGACTGATAAGTGATATCAAAAAACTGTCAACTGATAAAATGTAGCCCTTAACACGCTGATCATTTTATCAATTGACAACTTTCCCGTATCTCCACTTTGCAGCGCTGTACAACAATATGAACATCAACATAACGCACGTAATGTCGGGTTTCGAGATCATCTCGATCATTCGGCTCATGGAGGGCATTTTTATGGAGGAAAACAACCTTTGTGAAGCCGAGGCGCCGATCAAGGTCATTGGCGACATTCACGCTCAGTTCCAGGACCTAAACCGTCTTTTCGATTTGATCGGACGGGTTCCCGAGGAGAAGTTTATGTTTTTGGGTGACTATGTGGATCGTGGACCGCAGGGAATCGAGGTGCTCATGTTGCTGTTCTGCCTCAAGATTCGCTTCCGTGATCGCATTTATATTTTGCGCGGAAACCATGAGACACCGTCGGTTAACAAGGTGAGCGAGTTTAGAGCGGGTTGGAGCAATTTAAAGGGGGTATATCGAAAATTGGCATTGTAGCGCACTTGCATACCATCTCTGAAAATGGTCCCTGAGGCGTTAATTGTAACCCTAATTAAAAATTAAAACTCTAAATGGGTCCTGGAGCGATTTGGAGGCAGTAGATCAAAATTATCAATAGAGCGCACTTGCATACCATCTCTGAAAATGGGTTTTCAGAGCTCTTACAGTACTCCTAGCTGAAAATTAGCATTTTAAATGGGTCCTGAAACGATTTGAAGGCGGTAGATCAAAAGTTGTTCAATGGAGCGCACTTGCATTATCAAAAATTGAAAGTGACGTAACTTTGCTCAAAATTGATGGATTTTGCTCGTTTTTGGACCATTTTATCACATTCTACAAAATCAAATGAAAAATTCAAAGAAAATGGGGAAAATTTGAAAAAAAAATTATCAAATTTTTTTTTTTTTTTTTAATTTCCAAGTTCTGCAGATTTACGGTTTCTACACGGAATGCCAGTACAAGTACGGTATCGGTCTGTGGTGGGACTTTCAGACGGTCTTCAACCGTATGCCAATGGCGGGTCTGATCTCGAAAAAGGTGTTGTGCATGCACGGCGGACTGTCGCCGGAGCTGGCGAATCTGGATTGCATCCGAAACATTCCACGTCCGTGCGAACCGCTGGATCGTGGAATATTGATTGATTTGCTGTGGTCGGATCCGACGAATAAGGGCGAGGGATGGTTCCATTCGATCCGCGGTATCAGCTACATGTTTGGCAAGGGAGTCGTCGAGTTGGCATGCAAGAACTTGGACATTGACTTGATCATTCGAGCACATCAAGTTGTCCAGGATGGGTATGAGGTGATGACTGGCAGAAAGTTGATCACCGTGTTCTCGGTGCCCAACTATTGCGCCCAGTTTACCAACGCTGCAGCGGTCGTCTGCTTGAATGCTAACTTGGAGGTGAGATTTGGGGGTTTTGCACTAGAGTTAGACAAAAGTTGTCAATTGACAAAATAAGCAGCATGTCTAGATCTATATTTTGTCAGTTGACAACTTTTTGATAGCACTTTTAGTTCTCGAGATATAAACCATGTTAGCAGTGCTTTTGGGAAAACCTTTATATCTCGAGACTTATCAGTGATAGCAAAAAGTTGTTAACTGATGAAATGCTCAAAATGCCAAGGGTTACAATTTATTAGTTGACAACTTTTTGTTATCACTGATAGTTCCTGAGATATACAAGTTTTTTCAAAAAAAATTAGATTGTTTGAAAATTTTTTTTAATTTTTTGTGATTTTTTCCAATTTTCTTTTCAAATTCTAGATTTCCTTCCAACAAATGCTCCCCCCACCACTTCCACCAACCGCCAAGGCCAAAGCAGCACCGGCAATTGCTATTGATATTGACCTCAATGCGGCGAAGGCTGATAAGGAATATGTCAAGCCATTTATCAAGGTCTAAAAGATGAATTTATGGAACTTTTGTGTGATTCGTGTCGTTTCCAATGAAGAAAAGTTTAGAAAATGCCATAAACTCTTCAAGTTTTCAAAAAAAAAATCTCGTTTTATGATTACACTAGAGCGCGTTTGCATCGCGCGCCTCCCAGCGAGAAACGGCCGCGCGCGCTCTTGTCATTGCCCTGCGCCAGTCGGTTTCTCGCCGCGTTCGTGGTGTAATGGTCAGCATGGATGCCTTCCAAGCATTCGACGGGGGTTCGATTCCCCCCGAACGCAGATCTCTTTTTCTTTTTTCTAAACACATTTTGGAGCCATAAACAACTCCGAAATGCCCTCCAGATGTACGGAGGGCCACCATGACATGATTTGTTGCGTTTGTTGTGGCGATGGTTTCTTTGTTCTTTGGCACACTGCGACACATTGATTTATATGACATCTGGAGGTGCACGCACCATATTCCTGTCGTTGTTGTGTCATTCATTCATTCAACAAACGAGTTGGTTGACCAGAATGAGAATGTCGAAAATTTTCCAGTTCACACTGCTAATTTTCACTTTTTTAGCGATTTTTACGGATATGGTACGTGAAATTTTTTTTTCTCCTTAATTTTTTGTATTTTTTAGGTGGATACCCTTGGTTTTAGCATTGTAAAGCTTCGGAGTGCTGGAAAAATGATGGGATACGTGAAAATCATAAGATCAAACGAATCCGACGTCATTGAGCCGGTGGCATTGAAGGCTGGCAATAGAAGTTTGGGAAACTCGTTGGAAACCGCGTTTGCTATTGTGGGTGATAAGACTGATAAGAAATTGTGATGGGAAATCAATTTTTGAGCATTTTATCAGTTGACAACTTTTCGATAGCTCAAACGGTTGTGGAGATATGAGGGTTGCACCATGAAAACTCTCATATCTCGAAAGTGATGAGCGATAGAAAAAAGTTGTTAACTGACAAAAAATAGTTCTTGATGTGAGGATACTTTTGTTAGTTGACAACTTTTTGATATCTCTTATCACTTTTGAGATATGAGTAAAATTCAAAATTTTTTTGAAAAAATTTGAATTTTTGACTATATCTCCCGAACCAAAATAGTTATCAAAACGTTGTCAACGGATAAAATGTAGCTTTCAATATGCTTATCATTTTATCAGTGGACAACTTCTTGCTATCACTCACCCTTTTCGAGATATAAGAGTTTTCCCGTAAGTCACCCCCAAACATGGTGCATCTCCTAATTGTAAGTCCCTTCATATCTCAAGAGCCATAAGTGATATCGAAAAGTGGTCAACTGATAAAACACTTAAAATTTGATTTTCTATCACCTTATTACAACACTATATCACCATTCCCCCTTCTTCCAGCCCTCCCGGACCGTCGAACTTATCACTCGAAAAATCTCTTTTGAGACTCCAGTTTCCTTCCAAATCGTGCTTTTTTCACTGGATGATAAGGATTTATCACCGGATTTTTTGATTCCTATCATTTATGAGTTTACATTTCAACCTTTTCAAAATCGAAAAGTTCTCGCGTTCCTGTATCCTTCGATCATGATCGAAGTCGATTTTCGATGTGAAAAGTGAGTTTTTTCAGGTTTTTCGGATTTTTTCAATTTTTTATAATTTTCGATTGATTTTCAGAGTTTGGAGCGGTTCAAAATGCGAAAAAGCTTGCGATTTCGGACCGCCCATGTGTGGATGGTTTGGGTGCGAGCCGAATTTCTTGAAGACACCGATTTGTGAACAGCGTGAGTTTTCGGGGACTATAACTTGGGAATTAGCAGAGCTAGGGGAAAGTTATTAATTGATAAAATGATAAGAATGTTAAGGGCTATATTTTGTTAGTTGACGACTTTTTGATAGCATTTACCACTGTTGAGATATAGATAATTGATTATTGTACACTAGTTTTTGCATTGTTTTTCGAAAAAATTATATATCTCTTGACTGAAAAGTGCTATCAAAAAACTGTCAACTAACAAAATGTAGCCCTTAACATTCTTATCACTTTATCAGTTGACAACTTTCCCTTATCTTGCCTCCTTCCCAAGTTATACCACTTTCTTTCAGCTCTCTGCGCCGACGACTGGACCG
Source organism: Caenorhabditis sp. 39 LS-2015 (assembly GCA_900536345.3). NCBI lineage: Eukaryota > Metazoa > Nematoda > Chromadorea > Rhabditida > Rhabditidae > Caenorhabditis > Caenorhabditis waitukubuli. Next base: position 2,992 of record LR567945.1, on the reverse strand, counting down.
GCCCAACTTGCAGCGAAAAAATCGATAAATCGCAGGAAATTCCAGTGGCAAATGTGAAATTTATCAGTGATAAGGCGGAATTTTACGGAATGGATGATGAATTTCATTTTAAGAAGAATCTCTATGTTACTGATGAGAATGACAATTTGCAAGTGGAGCTGGAGTATGGGCATTGATAATTTCGTTGTTTTTGGTGTTAAGATTTTTTTTTGGTAATTTATTGATTGATAAGGATTAAGATTAAGCATTAATAATAAAAATTTAAATTTGAGTTTAAAAACAAATTAAAAAAATTTTTGAAAAAAAAATTTCCAAAAATTCGAAAAAAAAATTTTTTTTTTTCAAATTTTCAATTTTTTTAAAATCATCCCGATTTGTCGATTCCATCCATTACCCCATTTATCAGCTTACTGATAGTATCCACCGCCAATTTCTGCAAAAAAAAATCCGCAATTTGTCGTAAAATCTGATGCCCCAAAGCCAAAACTCACCTCATCTCCATCGCCAATGTCGACCAATTCGCGTGAGATTCTGGCTCGAAGCGGTTCGAATTCCGGGCGGTCTAGACCGAGAACAAGGCTTTTCAGAAGGTGTAGAAACCCTTTTTTCGATGAAGTTTGGGGTCCGATGGGCTGGGAAACGGATGAGGAGGCGTAGGAGGACGGTGGTGCGGGGGTGGGGCTGAAAAGTTGATTGTAACTGTGGAATGGAAGGTGATAGAGGGAAATTGTCAACTGATAAAGTGATAAGCATGTTGAAAGCTACATTTTATCAGTTGACAACTTTTTGATAACTGCTTTGGTTTAAGAGATATAATCAAAAATTGTACATTTTTCAAAATGATTTTTAAATTTTACTTATATCTCGAGAACCGTGTGAGATATGAAAAAGTTGTCAACTGATAAAGTGATAAGCAAATCAAGGGCTACATTTTGTCAATTGACAACTTTTGGATATCACTTATCAGTGAAGAGATATAGGGGATTCCTCAAAATGTTGCACAGGTTTTTGCAAGATGCACCATGTTAAAGTGGTAATTGGGAAAACTGATGTATCTCTAAAGGCATTAGTGATAGAAAAATGTTGTCAACTGATAAAATGATAAGTAAATCGAGGGCTACATTTTATCGATTGACAATTTTTTGATATCTCTCACGTTTTTCGAAATATGAGTAAAATTCAAAAAAAAAATTCAAAATTTTCTAAATTTTTGACAATATCTCTACAACCAAACTAGCTATCAAACAGTTGTCAACTGATAAAAGATAGCCTTTAAAATGCTTATCATTTTATCAATTGACAACTTTTTTCTATCACTAACCAAATTTGAGAAATGAAGGTTTTCCCAACACTCACTCTGAACATGGTGCATCTTGCGAAAAACTCTATATCTCTTGACTGATAAGTGCTATCAAAAAGTTGTCAACTGATAAAAAAATAGCCCTTAATGCGCTTATCATTTTATCAATTGACAACTTTTTTCTATCACTAACCAAATTTGAGAAATGAAGGTTTTCCCAACACTCACTCTGAACATGGTGCATCTTGCGAAAAACTCTATATCTCTTGACTGATAAGTGCTATCAAAAAGTTGTCAACTGATAAAAAAATAGCCCTTAATGCGCTTATCATTTTATCAATTGACAACTTTTTTCTATCACTAACCAAATTTGAGAAATGAAGGTTTTCCCAACACTCACTCTGAACATGGTGCATCTTGCAAAAACCCCTATATCTCAAAAGTGACAAGTGCTATCAAAAAGTTGTCAACTGATAAAAAATAGGCCTTAATATGCTTATCACTTTATCAGTTGCCAACTTCCTCCCATCTCTTATTATTTTCCAGATATCCCTCGATCAACTCACTCCTTCATCTGTCCCTTGATCCATAGCGTTTGGGTGGCCACAAAGTCCTTCATAACCATCATAAATTCGCCCATTTCAGTGGTAGGTGCATTGGGAGTGGAGGAACATGGTACTGTTGGATTTCTAATGGATTCAGCATCATTTTGACCAGAATGTAAGTCAAAATTCGAATTCGAATTCAGAACGTCTTCTGGAGTCAGGGGGTGATGATGTGGCAGAGCTGGAGCATCATAAATCGCCATGGCGGGGGCTGGGGGTGGGATCAATCGATGAAACGGTTTGTATTCCGTAAAATCCGTTTGTTCCTCTTCAATCGGCTCGAAATCCGCATCTCCTTCGGCCCACTGCTGCTGATTCCGATGAACCTCACTTTTGAACGAACCCGACATCATCTGAATCGGCTGAGGACGGAAATCCACGTCATCCGGTCCGTCGTAAATCACATCATCGTTCTCGCTGTCAAAATCCAGGTCTTCTACCATTCTCGGACGGTTTGGTGGCGGTTGATCACCGAGATCCCGATTTTCCTTCTCATTAACCGCTTTTTTGGATGGTGCATGGAGTTGGAGACCGTTTTCGCGGTGGGCTGTGTATTGGACAATGGTTCCAAAGTTGTCCAGGGTTACTGTGGCGTTTCGACGGATTCTATAACGTTTTTAGTGTAAAAATCAAGGAAAAAACAAAATAGTTACACTGGCCCAACTTCAAGCCGCGATTTGACCACTTTGCAGCAGAGCTAGAAAAAAATTGTGGGTGACTTTAATATTCGCCCCCCACCCAAATTACAATAGCCCCCCGGTAATTTACGAAAGTCCCCCACTTGTCAAGATATAGTATTGCCCCCCGCCTATTCCAATAATAGAAACGTTAAAATTATTTTTTGTTTTAACGTGAACTTCATTTTTCAAAAGGCGGATGCTGGAAAAGTATTTATTTCTCGTTTTTCTTGACTATCCTGCCGGTATGCTGCTCTTTTAAATTGTTATAAACGTCGGAGGTACGCCCTTTTCTACTTATTTCCTATGGACCCTTTTGGATTAACTCTAGTCGCTATGTATTTGCGTAATAGAAGCAGATGTATTACCTAAAAACAGAAAAATGGGCAGGATAACCATTCCAACAGTTT
>LR567901.1:0-18484 GCA_900536345.3 Caenorhabditis sp. 39 LS-2015 | reverse complement strand
TTGCGATGACTCCGCTTTTCTGCCTGTCATCATACCTGAGACACTCAGTAAGTGTGCTCCACGGAATGGCAATCACAATTAGCGCGAATACGTTTTTACTAAGAGAAAACCCAGATTTTCTACCGAAAATTGATAAATCTAGCTAATTCTAGACTCAGTGAAAGATTAAAAACAAAAAAACTTAGAAAAAAAGACTCAGCAAATAAAAATGTCAGTAAAGGTTTTTCTCTAACCGGCAAAAAATATTTTCAGGAATCCGCCGAGTATTTTCAAGAAGACCTTCTTGATCACGCAATTTTCGATTACGATGAGGGCGATGCGTTTGAGTCGTTTTTGCTACCTGTTTGACACGGAGTTCCTGTTCTTTCACTGAATTTGCCGGATCTTTTGAGCAAACCAATCCTGTTTCCCGATTCGTCCAGGTTGATCTTGTGCTTCAACAAAAAGTGTCAGCGACAAATTGCTTTTAACGGTTGTTTGTACACAATTAAAGAATATGTGAGTTTTTATGCAGCGCAATTTGAAAAATCCTGTAAATTCCAGTACTCTGAGACCCAATGGAACAATTGGCGATGTGTTGACCCGCATTGCTTCGGCGAGATCCGTGCTACTCCAGAATTTGAAGTTTGCGAAGTTCACCCGCACGTGGAAAGTTGCCAGCAGGACGAGGTGCAAATCCGAATAAGAGTCGCTGTCTACGATGCTCGTCTGATGGCCGAATTCACCGAAACCCCACTCGAAACGTTGCACGCAGGAGTTCACGCTCGATTCAAGGACGATATGCCTGACGGCGCCGATTTGTTCCCGAGTTTTGAAATTATGAAGGCGACTTTGGAGGATCATCCGCTCAATAAAGTGAGTCGAAAGCGATTTGAGATGCAGAATTTGCGCGATAAGCATAGGAAAATGAGTATGTCGGCGAACGAGGTGGTGTAAAATGAGATCTCATGAGAATGCGTCGGGTTTGACCAAATTCAGAAGAACCAAACCTTTTCCAGCGGTATTTATTTCTGAAACTATCAGAAGTATGGAGATTCTATTTTTTCCAGTCAATTTGTTTGGAATGTAACGATCGAATGGTCAGTAACAACTTGCCGTCGCAGGATCATCTGATCACTCATTAAATGTACAATCATGATCGACGGATGACAATTGAGCGATTCGAATTTGAAGATCTTAATATGTTTGATGTAAGAATTGCCCTTTTAAGAAAGGATTTTTTAGAAATTCTTTTTCAAATGTTCTCAATTTCAGCAATACATGCGCGAGCTCAACGTTCTCAGTCGGTGCAAGATGAAACGCATGGGTCTGGCCGATGAGAATGTACTATACAACAACAGAACAATAATTGTACAACATTTATTCGAGTTTTTAACTGGAGAATTATCTCGAAGCGTGAGGGATCTAGAATTCTTATCGACTACTGTTTGGAGCATCAGCCCCATCATCACGTTCCGATCATGCCGAACAAGGAGGAAATCGATTATTACACCCCAGAAGTGTTTCTTCGGGACATTGAGGAGAGAAGAGCACGCACACAGAAGTTGATGTCGGAGGAGGGAGCGAGGACCAAGAGACCGTTGGAGATGAGGACTTACGTTCCCGCTGGAAGGATGAAACCGTCGTTTGGAACTCGTGCTCTGGCACCACCACTGGCTGCTCAAATAGCCGCTGGAACTTCCAATCCGTATGTGGACATTTATGGTGCGTTTTTTTGTTTTTCGTTTCTTTTTTCTTTTGTCACTAAATGTTTTGTTTCAGAAGAGCGAAACTCCGTCAACAATCGTCCACGTGTCAAATTCCGCGAGCCCATCCGCACGGTCTACCCGAAACACGTAGACGACGACGAAGAGGAAGAGGATGACGAGGAGGAGCAGGAAAAGAAACGTGTGGAAGTTGTAGAAGACGAGGTTATGGTAAACATGCAAGAAGAACCATCCAAGCAGCACTTCCAACCTGTGGAACGAGGGAGAGTGGCACCCGAAAGGACAGTGAAGTCGGAACCGCTTCGGTGAGTGTTTAGCAGCGTTTACATTTGCATTTCCTTCATTTCAGACCTGAGTCATCGCAACGGAAAAGACCGGAGACAACAACGAGAAACGGAAGGCAACGGCAAGTGCCGGCTCGACTAGTTGAATGATTCTCTAACTAAATAACTGTATTATTCTACTTTTTGTCATTTTTTTAAAATTCTAACTACAAAAGTAAAATCAAATTGCTTATTGTGATTGAGAAGCATAAATCATTCATATCATTTTTATTTTTATATAATTGCCTATTCTATCCGGATTTCCGGGTTTCCGTATTTCTTCCGTAAAAATCGATGACGGCGAAGACAAGCTGTTAAAGAGAAAACGAGGGTGAACCAGCTCATCGGAGGGACGGTATAAGGTATCTAACTAGCAGCCGAGCCAATTTTCAACTGAAAACATGCGAAAAATCCTATTTTTTCGGAAAAACCCGGATTTTCGCTCGAAAATCGATAAATCTAGCTCATTCTAGACCTAAAAATATTTTTTGTCTAACCGAGATATTTCTCTGCGTCTCTCAAGAGAAATCAATTATGCGGTTGCAAGCGCGCTCTATTGAACAACGCGCCAGTTGTACACTGCCGGCGCGGGCGGGAATCCGCCAATTCTTGTTGTTTTGGTGACCCTTCCCTTGCGAATCACGCTCATTTCTGCCGCAGGGATGCCTAGGGTGCCGCCGCTCCGTCAGCTTATCCGGTGAGCGTTTTTGTTTTTTAATTAGGTTTTTGTGAAAGTAGCATAAGATTAGGAATTGTAAGAACTCAAGGCCCCTCTCCCTCTAGCCTCGTGTGTCCCATTCCCGAGCCTCCGGTATCAGTGTCTCTCGGGGTTAATCACCCTTAACCACACTGGTGCTGGGGGTGAGGAAGGGACAGGGACACTTGGGGTGAAATGGGAGAGACTACGGTTGGGTAGACATTCTTAAGAAATTAGGTTTATATACCATCCTGATGTCCCCTTGTTGTACTGTAGGCCTCATACGGCGCCGTACAGGGCCGTGCACCCTGTACGGAATGACCGTACCGAGTTGCACTCCAGCTCCGAGGTTCTGTCCTGACTTAGTTCGGGACGGACGAGACGTGGCACGCCTTCCTTGAAAAAGGAAGATGTCGCCATATACAAGTGAAGCTAACCAGTACAACTCGCGCACATTGGTGACTGAAGGGTGGAATAATAGGTGGACTTTGTAGGGTTAGAAGTAGATGACTATTAGAAACTTGCAAATACTACCCTCCCTCTCGTAAATTTCAGAAGTTTGCCGCACTCAACAACAGTTGGTCGAATCCAGTCACCGCCTCTGCCGTCGTCAACGTCATCGCCGTTCCTGCCGTCACCAAGGAGTGGAGCCGCTGAAGAAGGACACCGACGACCAGAAGAAGGCTGGCGCCGCTGCTGCCGTCATCGTCAACGCCTCTGCCGCCGTCAACGTCATCGTCGCTCCTGCCGTCGCCGAGAAGAGTTTGGAGCAGTTGAAGAAGGCCGCCGACGACGAGAAGAAGGCTGGCGCCGCTGCTGCCGTCACCTTCATCGCCTCTCCTGCCGTCATCGCCACCGTCGCTCCTGCCATCGCCAAGAATGAGTTGAAGCAGCTCAAGGAGGACGCCGAAGACAAGAACAATGATGGCGCCGTCGCTGCTTCCGTCATCGTCACCGCCGCCGAGTTGGACGCTGTATTCCGAGGAATCCGTATGGGAGAGATGCGGTTTCCTAGTTCAATTATTTTTTGTTGCAGGACCATGATGATCGTCGTGCCCTTCGGTTCAACAAGATGCAAGACGGAATTGGATCAGCTGAAGAAGGCCGCCGGAGACGAGAAGAAGGCTGGCGCCGCCGCTGCTGCTGCTGCCATCTCCCTCATCGCCGCTCCTGCCGTCGCCAAGAAGGAGTGGAGCCGCTGAAGAAGGACACCGACGACCAGAAGAAGGCTGGTGCCGCTGCTGCTGCTGTCTCTGTCATCGTCGTTCCTGCCGTCGCCAAGAAGGAGTTGGAGCAGCTCAAGAAGGCTGGTGCCGCTGCTGCTGCTGCTGCCGTCTCCCTCATGGCCGCTCCTGCCGTCGCCAAGAAGAGTTTGGAGCAGTTGAAGAAGGCTGGTGCCGCTGCTGCTGCTGCCGCCGTCAACGCCTCTGCTGCCGTCACCGCCGCCGAGTTGGACACTGTCTTCCGAGCAATCCGTATGGAAGAGATGCTGTTTCCTAGTTCAATTCTTTTTATTTGCAGGACCGTGAAGATCGTCGTGCCCTTCGTGTCACCCAAGTGCAAGAAGGAGTTGGAGTGGAGCAGCTGAAGAAAGCCGCCGAACACGAGATGAAGGATGACGCTGCTGCCGCCATCACCGCCGACGAGTTGGAGGCTACTTCCGTGGAATCCGTATGGGAGAGATGTCGTTTTCTACTTCAATCCTTTCAGTTGCAGGACCGTGAAGATCGTCGTGCCCTTCGTGTCACCCAAGTGCTTAGCAAGAAGGAGTTGGAGTGGAGCAGCTGAAGAAAGCCGCCGAGCACGAGATGAAGGCTGGCGCCGTTGCTGCCGTTACCGCCGACGAGTTGGAGGCTATATTTCTTGGAATCCGTATGGGAAAGATGTCGTTTTCTACTTCAATCCTTTCGTTGCAGGACCGTGAAGATCGTCGTGCCCTTCGTGTCACCCAAGTGCTTAGCAAGAAGGAGTTGGAGTGGAGCAGCTGAAGAAAGCCGCCGAGCACGAGATGAAGGCTGGCGCCGTTGCTGCCGTTACCGCCGACGAGTTGGAGGCTATATTTCTTGGAATCCGTATGGGAAAGATGTCGTTTTCTACTTCAATCCTTTCGTTGCAGGACCGTGAAGATCGTCGTGCCCTTCGTGTCACCCAAGTGCTTAGCAAGAAGGAGTTGGAGTGGAGCAGCTGAAGAAAGCCGCCGAGCACGAGATGAAGGCTGGCGCCGTTGCTGCCGTTACCGCCGACGAGTTGGAGGCTATATTTCTTGGAATCCGTATGGGAGAGATGTCGTTTTCTACTTCAATCCTTTCGTTGCAGGACCGTGAAGATCGTCGTGCCCTTCGTGTCACCCAAGTGCTTAGCAAGAAGGAGTTGGAGTCGAGCAGCTGAAGAAAGCCGCCGAGCACGAGATGAAGGCTGGCGCCGTTGCTGCCGTTACCGCCGACGAGTTGGAGGCTATATTTCTTGGAATCCGTATGGGAAAGATGTCGTTTTCTACTTCAATCCTTTCGTTGCAGGACCGTGAAGATCGTCGTGCCCTTCGTGTCACCCAAGTGCTTAGCAAGAAGGAGTTGGAGTGGAGCAGCTGAAGAAAGCCGCCGAGCACGAGATGAAGGCTGGCGCCGTTGCTGCCGTTACCGCCGACGAGTTGGAGGCTATATTTCTTGGAATCCGTATGGGAGAGATGTCGTTTTCTACTTCAATCCTTTCGTTGCAAGACCGTGAAGATCGTCGTGCTCTTCGTGTCACCCAGGTGCAAAAAGTAGTTGGAGCAGCTGAAGAAGGCTGGCGCCGTTGCTGCAAGAAGAACTCGTGCTCAACTTGTCAAGCTGAATATTATGCGATATAATTGATTCTTGTTCCGCGGAGCTGGTGGAGGAGCCCTGGTACCATTTACTCAGTGACAAGATCAGGAGTTATAGCAGGAAGACCACGTGAGTGAAATCCCCAAAAAAGTTTGAAATTGAAAATGACATATATTTTGCAGCAGGACATTCGCAAGGACCAGGAGGAGTCAGATGAGGATCTACCAACACTCTGGTCAAGCTTGTCAGGCTCCGACGGACTTCCCACATCTTCTCAATTGCGACTCCATCCAGGCCTTCTCTACTTTTTCGACCGCATGCTCGTCTTCTGAAGGTTCTTCGAAGTGCTTGTGTCAACCAAACCACTTGCGACTTCATCGCTTTCTGCCAGACTTGCGATCAGTATGGTCTCGAATCGCTGGTCGCCAACAAACCTGCTCTCACTAAGGTGAAATAATATTTTACTTTCACTCTCAAACTTATTCATTAATTTTCAGATCGTCCCAGTCAATGAATCCTGCAGCCCTAGCTGTGATGACTGGGTAATCTACTTTGGCCTCCTCTTCTGCTGCTCAAACTCCCGCAAGAAAAGCAACCTCAGCACCGAAAGAGACACCAGCAGCTGCTTCCACCGTTTCAGTATACACTGAACTCCTCTTCAAAAATCGACGATTGAAAGAAGATATCGAGAAGTTCTTGGGGCCGAAATAGGAGACGATCATCTTCAACTCTCCGACATGCAGAAGAAGTTGTTGGAGTGGAGCAGAAGAGACAATCATGAACGACTTGCGTACTGCTCGTTCGAACTGGGAGGAGGAGACTTTGGCACACAAGGCTCTCGTTGAATCGTCAGGAAAAGTAGTTCTCATCGAAAAGTTGGTGCCCAAGTGGAAGAAAGACGGGCACAAAGTTCCAAAGTTCTGATTTCTTCCCAAATGGTCAAAATTTGGATCTTCTCGAGGACTCTCTCATCAGCATGAGCTATCCATTCGAGCGAATCGACGGAAACGTTAGATTAGAACTATCGAACCACCGGCCGCCATCGACAGATTCAACAAAGAAAGTAAGTTTCCTGTCGCTGTCAAACTGTTTTTCATTGATGATTTTTTCAGATTCTGATCGATTCTTCTTCCATAAGTGCACCCGTGCCGGACTCCAACTTTATCTGCTTTTTCCACTATGAACATCAAAGTGGGAAGAACACTTCAATTGGATGACATGTGCTCTATTTTCAATCGCAAAATCGGAGAACTTCAATTCCATAAATTGTTACGGATGTCTCATCGAACGTCTCCTCTATTCTGGGTCGATTCCTGTACATTGGAACAGCAGTTCACAAATTCGTGATTTGGTTGCTTTCGTGAAAGGCAATTCGAATTGGGTTCTGGATACTCGGGCATTCGACGCAATGCTGACAGCTGCCCTCTGCACCACCACCAGACCGCCCGCTGCTGCCCCCAAAGCCGGCCAGAAGAAATCATCGTCCACTCTAACTTCACCTGCTTCTGAACACTTCAATTGGGTTACTTGGTCTCTATTTTCAATCGCAAATCGGAGACCTTCACTTCCATCAATTTTTACGGATGTCTCATCGAACGTCTCCTAGCTACAAGTATTACGCGATGCTCATTTACTTTATGTACTCGATGATATTCATTACTCGTGGCTTGCTACTGGGTCCCGAAGCGAAATCTTTTGTGACCACGTTCGGACATGAAGTGGAAGAAGTCCACTTGACGGAAACTTTGGAGAAGTTTAACCATCAGCAGTCGTCGAAGAAACAGTGGATCATGGAGTTGATCGATAGAATGACAAGCAGCTTGGACATGCTAACGCCTCCTCCATGGGTTGCCAAGGACTGGAAAATCGCTGAACTGAGTCCAGGAGCACAGACTCTTCAACTCTCGCATGCAGAGTTGAAGAAAGACTGTCACAAAGTTCTGATTTCTTCCCAAATGGTCAAAGTTTTGGATCTTCTCGAGGACTCTCTTATCTGCATAAGTATATCCACTTTGTGGGCATCGCAAGACGGAACTGAAGCCGATTGATGTGAAGAGAGCCATGTCAGTGGATCCGATGAGTGCAATGAGGGCAACCAAAATTCTGAGCCGATTTCACCTGACGCGCAACATTGGCTGGATATCTAGAGGTTGCCGAGATGTCAATGTCCGAGACAAATGGAATGCCGAATCGCTGGAGCAGCCAATAATCGATCAGTATGGTCTCGAGTCGCTGGCCGCCAATTTTCTGAAGAAACCTGCTCTCACCAAGGTGAGATAATATTCAAGTTTTGCTCTCAAACTCATTCGTCCATTTTTAGATCGTCCCTGTCAATGAATCCTGCAGCCTTATCTCCGATGACTGACCAATCTACTTTCGTCTTCTCTTCTGTTGCTCCAACTCCCGCAAGAAAAGAAACCCGAGCACCGAAAGAGACACCAGCAGCTGCGTCCACATTGTCATCATCGGTTCAATCGGGTCTTGCTGCCCAGGTTGCTGAATCAAATAAGAATGAGGAGAGCGATATTCTGAAAACGTTGGAAAAGGCCAGAGTCGATTGCATCGTCCGGAACCAGCTGAATTTGTTATCAAAGGATGCCAAAATTCCAATGATGAACAAGATAAATAGCCAAGGAGGCCCTACCGGAAGCGAAACGTTCACAAATTCTTGATTTGACTGCTTTTGTGAACAGTAACTCGGATTGGGTTCTGGATACTCAGACATTCGACGCAATGCTGACAGCTGCCCTCTGCACCACCACCACACCGTCCGCTGCTGTCCCCGAAGCCAAACCGAAGCAATCATCGTCCATTTCAACTCCATCTGCTTCTTCCACTGTTAACATCAAAGTGGGAGAAACAGTTCGATTGGATGACATGCTCTCTATTTTCAATCGCAAAACCGGAGTACTTCACTTCCATCAATTATTACGGATGTCTCATCGAACGTCTCCTCTATTCTGGATCAATTCGTTTACGTGACATTGGAACAGCAGGGCTACAAATTTAACACACAAGTGCTCCAGACGCTGGCGATGTTCTACAAGTACCACGCGATGCTTAATGGGTCCCGAAGCGAAATCCTTTGTGACCACGTTCGGGCGTGAAGTTGAAGATGTTTGCTTGACGGGAGCATTTGATAAGTTCAACCATCTCAAGTCGTCGAAGGAGCAGTGGATCATGGAGTTGATTGATCGAATGACAAGCAGTTTGGACTTCGTGCTAACGCCTCCTCCATGGGTTGCCAAGGACTGGAAAATCGCTGAACTGAATCCAGGAACACAGACTCTTCAACTCTCGCATGCAGAGTTGAAGAAAGACTGACCATATGGGAAGAAATCAGAACTTTGTGACAAAGTTCTGGATCTTCTCGAGGACTTTCTCATCAGCATGATGCGCAACATTGGCTGAACATCTAGAGGTTGCCGAGATGTCAGTGCGAGGAAAATTGACTGTCGAATGGCTGAAGCTGCCAACATGGCAAGGAACTCATCCAGATTTGCGATCAGTATGGTCTCGAGTCGCTGGTCGCCAACAAATCTGCTCTCACTAAGGTGAGATAATAGTTTACTTTCCCTCTCAAACTTATTCATTCATTTTCAGATCGTTCATGTCAATGAATCCTGCAGCCGTAGCTGCGATGACTGGCCAATCTACTTTCGCCACCTCTTCTGCTGCTCTAACTTCCACAAGAAAGGCAAGCCCTGCACCGAAAGAGACACCAGCAGCTTCGTCCACATTGTCATCATCGGATCAATCGGGTCTGGCTGCCTGGCGGCTCTGCTGACTGCTGAGGCAAATAAGAATGAGGAGAGCGATATTCTGAAGACGTTGGAAAAGGCCCGAGTCGATTTCATCGCCCTGAACAAGCTGAACTTGTTGGATTCGGTTCTGGATACTCAGACATTCGACGCAATGCTGTATCGCAAAACTGGAGAACTTCAATTCCATCAATTATTACGGATGTCTCATCGAACACCGTCTTCCCATTCTGGATCAATTCATCTACGTTACATTGGACCCGCAGGGTTTCATCACCTCCTCCTTCTCCAGTTGGCTGTGTCTACAAGTCATTCTCTTCAATCTTCGCTTCAAGATGTTTCTGGAAGTATCCATCTGCCATTTGACATGACAAGTGGACAAGTGCACCCAATCGGCTACCCACATCGCGAAACTCTTGCAACTCAAACTTCTGACACGTCTGCATGGTCGTCTTCTCGGCAACCAAGAATCGGCACGCAAAAAGCGAGAGGAAAAACATCATCTGTTCAGATTAAACATCATTTAAGAATAATAAAGACGGGGGAGGGGGAGGGGAGGTGAAAGAGAACACTGCATGTTTCACATCCAGGTAGCCCAAGGGGAGAGAGATTTCACTATTTGATAAAGTTCACGTGAATTTACACTGGTCTTCCACGTGAGTCGCCGAACTTTATCAGATAGGAAATTTCTATTTCTTTGGGATATTATGCTCTCTTGAAATTGTAAGGGTTGATAGTCAAACGCGGCACTCACTGACTTCTTTATGGAGAATTTCGGTAGAATCACCGTGATGCCGCGTTTGAATCTCAACTCGTACGAGCTTGGGAACGCATATTACCATGTCCTGGAACGTGTTATAGGAAAAAAAACAGAAAGGGAATCTGAAACTAGGTTAGATAAATAATGGATAGTCTGAAAGAGACCACCTTCAACTCGTTCCAATTCATTTGAAACCTTCACAGACTTATTTTTCTGAATTTCTTTAGAGTTTTTTTTATAGATTCACGGTGCGCACTTGCTACATAATAATTCCAAATACTCCCTTTAATTACAAGTGCGCTCCGTAAATCTGAAACAAAACTCGGAAGACAATCCGAAAATGAATTGACGGAGTGTACTGATCAAACGTATCAACTCAGATAGGGCGCCTACGCGCGTGGTACAGAAGATTAAGAATATTTAATAATGATGGCAGAGGGGAGGGGCAAGAGGATAGAAATGGAAAAAGAAGGAAAAAAAGAATTGAAGTTCCTTGCTCAGAAACAACTTTTCAGGATTTCTCAGAATCTTTTCAAGATTTTCAGAAGCGACAACGAATGAAAGGGATCCAAAACAATTTTTAAAGGAAAATTGGTCATTTGCAGGAAAAGGGGTACCCTAGCCATGAAGCGTTGATCTTACCTCCGCGTGAAACGGTAGACAGACAAAATAGACGAACTGAAAGAAGAGACCGCCCGGATATAAACATTAGGTTAAAGTTGATGGGGCAGCATGAATTCCCGAAGTTGATGGCGTGTGTTTCAGTCTTTCACGGCTACAATGAAACAGTTACGATCTTCTGAAGCATCATCGGAAACTAGGGACGGGGAATCATTCCCACTACGAACAAATTTATAGGGAAGGGTGAGAGGTGGGAGGAACGAAAAAGAAAAAAAGAAACGAGAAGATGTTACAACAAGTTGGAAGGAAGGGAGCGGGGAGAAGTAAATGAATAGAAGAAAATGAAGAAGTGGCAATTACTGAGTTGTCTCCTGACGGACTTCGATTCTCTTGACGACCATGTCCGGATGCATCTGCGTCGCTTCCATGATTGCCTGGGAGAGTTCCGCATCATGATCGATATCACAGTCCGAGTGGATGGTGACGCGGTGCTCAACGTGTGTCTCGATGACGCCGTCCTTCTCCGTTTTGTAGGTGATCGTCTCGATGGTACGGTTGCCTTGAATGACATTCTTTGAGGAGACATACTCTCCGAGACTCTGAAAGATTATATTGAAAAACCAACTAAAAAAAAGAGCTTTCTCACTTGTTTAACGCATCCTAGTGGTGCGGCAACGTCGCCGCATTGCGCCTCGTAGGTCATGGTCCGTCTCTGCGTCTTGCTGTCCAAGTGGCGCCAGCTGCTCGCAACTTCTCTCGACATCGACAACTCCGACCGGTACCTGATCGCCATCCACAATGTAGTTCTGGAGCGATGGCGACTGCACTGTGTGCTTCACTTGAGACGATTTAACAGTTCTCCTGAAAGCCAGATTTTCAAACGATGTCAAATCTAAATATTCACTCACGTGATCTGCCGTCCATTCTCGTCGGTATAAACCTCGACTTGCTCTGGAAGATCGCTAGTCTCTTGCCACGTCGACACCGGTCGATGGTACGGTTGCCTTGAGTGACACTCTTTGAGGAGACGTACTCTTCGAGACCCTGGAAAAATATTATTGTAAATTAAACTACAAAAAGAACTTTCTCACTTGTTCAGCCCATCTTGGTGATGCGGCATCATCGCCGCCTTATGCCTCGTAGGTCGGGGTTCGCGCCTCCTAGAAAGTTGATGGGGTGAGAAGTTGGAAACGAAGAGGTTGCGGGTTGCAAATGAATTGGAACAGAATCAAACTGGAAAGAGCCACTGAAAATCGGCAGAAAAGATGCTCAAAAAATGTGTTCTGTTCAAAGGATCTCGAAAAATAAATGAGAGCAGCTGCAGAGCTCGAAAAGAAAAGTTGAAAATGATTGAGTTGAACTGATATAACCGAGGGGCTCTTTCCAAAAATTTGATGCTCGTCTCCACATTTCCACTTGTCGGGAAGGGAATCACAACACGTTCTCATGACAGTAAACCGAGAGAAGAGTCAGCAGTAGTCTGGAATCACTGAAACACAGGTTTCTACACCTGGAGAGACTATATCACACAAAGAGGGTAGAATATCATTATTGCCACCCCTTCTCATTCCACGGTGGCCCCAGGCGACAAAGCAGGGATCGCAACCTTGGAAGGCCATGGTTACTTGATATTCGAGTGTATTTTCTGAGAGTAACAATTAAAAAAAGATCAAACTTCACGGTTTTCACTCCTCACTAGGATAGCGTTTTTAAATTTCTGTCACAAACCCCCACGGATTTCCTAGGTACGATAGTTTGATTCTTATTCCACTAGAATTAACGCTAGTCACACTCGAATCTGGAAGCAAGGGCTTTGGAATAGTGCAAAATGCGAGCGGCAAAGGCATCATTCACGGCAGCATATCTGCTTCTAGATCTCGTCGCTTGAGCCCCCTGCTTCCAGATCCACCGTTTCCATTTTCAAAATTTCAGATTCACCCGCTTCAAGAATCATGCGTTATAGAAACAGATGTATAACCTAATGGAAAAGGACAGCAGCAAAACTGAAAATTATTATTTTAGAAACTTTCCAAAAATTTTCTAGATCTAGACTAGAATCGGACTGGATGATAAATCTTAAATGAGAAGGGCAAGGGGTTCTCTAGAATGTGTTTATGGAAGCGTTTACTAGGTTGATTATTGGGGGCAACAATTGAATACCTGAATGTCTAGAATTACCCTCGCTACCGTCGGTGGAAGTCTAGTATAACCTGGATTATGGCGGAGGACTGAGCTACAAACCAAAGAATTGTGACACGCTTGGAATTGAGAAGGGACACGTGGTGCAAACGTGTGTGTCAGAACACTGACTAGAAACAAGAAGTCACCACAGTAGGAGCCACAACAAAAGGGGAGGAGTACGGGGGGTGGGCGTACGAACCAGAATCGAGGAAACGCAATTTTCGCGGGGAAAACAAGAAGAAGAGCGAATAATAAGTGTTTCAATTGTGGTTTCAACAGGACATACACGATGACAATGTACTTCCAGAGGAACACACACGGTGGAAATGGCAGGGGGAGAAAGACGAAAAGGGAACAGTTGAACCAGATGTGTGGTAGTATGGGAAATCTTTGGTCAAAAACGACGGGTTATCATAGACAGCGAAGCTGTGGTATCCGAGATAACAACAGCTGCATGGGAGAGGTTGAAGAGCGAATGTTCAGAAGGGATGATAGGATGTAAGTTTCTGGGACCGCCGAAATTCGCAATACGTGATGCATCAAAATCATTGATGAAGGTTATTGATCAAATCGGTGTTGAAATTAAGATAAACAAAAAGAAGGAAACTATTGTGTCCCAGTTAATTGAAAATTTGGCACAAATCTTCTTATTAGGCACAAATGCCTTCGCGGAACTGGGAGTAGCAGTAAATATTGTACAGTGGCAGCCAGAAAGAACAATTTCTTGAATGGAAAAGAAAATCAGAATTCCACCACAAACGTGTACGAGAATAACCGTGAAACCAGAAGCACGAGTCGGAAGACAAGTGTTCATGGAAGAGTTGGATGAGTGGCTGGTAGACGGACTGTGTGAGGAAGATGATTGTCGCAAATCGTGGGGCTCCTCGAGGATCCCACTTCTTACGATCTACAACAAAGGACCATAAGATGCCACACCGTCACCACTTGTGATCTACTCACGTCTCCAACTCACTTCCCGCTCATCTTCTTCTACCTCGACTGTAATGCTACACTCAACCACCCTCGTCTCACGTGCTCACACAACTTCCGGAACAACGCGACTATCTACGTGACCCGCCAGGACCTGCCGTCAACCTCGCCTCACCTCGCCCTGGCCTCGACCTCTGCTGACACCGACGTGGCAATGTCTCGCCGTCCGATGCTTCGATCGATAACATCAGTTCCGGATTCACCTCCGGACTCCTCTAGCACTCGTTGTTGTTGTACTTTGTCGTTGAGATAAATGTTATAGCGGGAACTTGTGTTAGTGTTGGTTGCTCACTCTCTCTGTGCGCTCGCATTCGCTCGCTTGATTTAGAATACGCATTCGCTAATACCACTGAACCAACCCTTTGCAACAATGGTGCATCGACCAAATCAAAATTCTAAATTCAAAATTCCAAATCGCGAACCGAGAGCCGGAGTTGAGCTGAGTTGACACCAAACAAATCAGTTGCCAAGGCGGCACATGCGATTCCTTCTGGAAGCACAACCAGAAGAAGAATAAGGGGCACAGTTGGACACGCGTCGTGTACTTCTGCTGCTCACCAGGCTAGACCTGGAGGGAGATCAACGGGCATCGTCGAGTACGCGTCGTACTCTTCCGATTGCTCACCAGGCCAGACCTGGAGCAACCAACGGGCATCGTTGAGCACGCGTCGTGCATTTCCACCGTCGTCTGCGACCTCGCCCCTCGGCGCCCGCCGCCCGGGAGTGTTGAAAATCGTGGGGATGAGTGTATCCCATCTCTTGCACTCTACAGTTCTATCGCCATATGCTCTTCTTCTACTGTTACATCTTCATAACTCACGCAACCCGGAAGCGGACAAACACGCGAAGTATTGGAAAGAAAAGCGAAGCAGAACATTCGCTACGCCCAATCCTGCCTCGCCGCCGCTGGCCCCGGGGAGTGTCGCAAATCGTGGGGCTCCTCGAGGATCCCACTTCTTCCGATCTACAATAAAGGACCATAAGATGCCACACCGTCACTACTTGTAATCTACTCACGTCTCCTACTCACTTCCCGCTCATCTTCTACCTCGACTGTAATGCTACACTCAACCACCCTCGTCTCACGTGCTCACACAACTTCCGGAACAACTCGACTATCTACGTGACCCGCCAGGACCTGCCGTCAACCTCGCCTCACCTCGCCCTGGCCTCGACCTCTGCTGACACCGACGTGGCAATGTCTCGCCGTCCGATGCTTCGATCGATAACATCAGTTCCGGATTCACCTCCGGACTCCTCTAGCACTCGTTGTTGTTGTACTTTGTCGTTGAGATAAATGTTATAGCGGGAACTTGTGTTAGTGTTGGTTGCTCACTCTCTCTGTGCGCTCGCATTCGCTCGCTTGATTTAGAATACGCATTCGCTAATACCACTGAACCAACCCTTTGCAACAATGATGATGGAGCTACGATAACCATTACTAGTATTTAAATGATTCAACCCTAGTCTCTCCTCTCACTCACGTAGACGCCTTCGACGCCTTCTCAAAAAGTGACTGCACACACACAAAAGTTCCCTAGTCTAGAAAATTTTATTGTAAATGCCAAAAACCCTTGCATTATCCACAACTATCAACAACAGTAATATCACTGACTCCACCAAAATCGCAAGCGCATTCGGGTCCATATTCAATTTTAACGTTCCCTCCCTCCCACTCCTCCCATTTGTTCCCGCCCCACGCCCTTGACATTCCCACCGATTTTTCACTCGCCACATTTTCCCTTATCATCTCTAAGCTCAAACCTAAACTAGGCTATTCCCCTGACCATATCAACTCTTGTATGTTGAAAAATGATGAGGGTGTCATTCTTATCCCCCTCTCGCCATATTCATTGACTCCTTTCAAGGAAAAGAACAGCGACGAAACGAACCCGTGAGGGAGTAGTGAGAGGAGGAGTAGAAACCATGGGGGCGGAGCGGACGGTGAGAAGAACCGTGACGGAGGATACGGCCAACTTAGTGAGTTAGCGCAAGGAACATGAGTCGTGGAGATCATCAATGCAAAAAGGCAGAGAAGAATGGCGGTGGAGAAAGAAGCACATGGACGAGTTAAACCAGGAGATTCGAAGGAGGAAGCAGCTGCTGAGGTGTGAAGAGGAATGACTTGAGGAGCAGTGAGCAAAATGAGATCGCAGAAGGAGTCATGACCAAAAAGCATTGCCGACAGAGCAGGAAAGGTGGTGGTGACATTCAGCGCGTTGAAGGCCATAAAATTTGTGAAAAGGGGGAGTAGATCAAATGAATTCGGGAGAAGCGGAGCAATGGGGGAGAAAAAACCGCTTTTCAAATGAGAGTCAAAACCAATAAACATGTTTTGATGAAAGTCAGTCAGAATCTATTTCAATATCTATTACTGTTCTCTGACGGAGCGCCCCTAATGGAAGAGCTGCTGCAAGCGAGAAACTCTTTCATCTGCCGTTAGTCTCGCCACGCTCGGAGTGGGCGTGGCATAAGCTGCAACATTTTTTCTATTTTTTCATGACTGATTTATCGATTTTTCCAGAAAAAAACCCAAAAAAAATGGGGAAAAACTGTTTTATTTGGGAATTTTCGTAAAAATCCACTTCGTGCGTGGTTAGACCCACCGGCAGATGGAAGAGTTTTTCGCTTGCAGCAGCTCTTCCATTAGGGGCGCATCGTCAGAGAACAGTAATAGAGTTGAACAACGCGTGAACGGTGGCTCGGTTGGAGAAACGATGGAGGGGAAAAATGAGTGGGGATAATAGATTGCGTAATACGAGAGTGCGAATGAGTCGGTTCTATTCGCTGATGAAATGTAAAATTAGTAAAACAGGAGATCACAAATCAAAACGGAATACCTGTTTGATGCACTCGCGAGACGCTGAGCCGCTATGGAGATCCGCATGTACATGTTTCTGAAAAATTAGTAAATTGAATTTGAGGGCAATTCGAAAAACAAATACGGGAAAAGACAAAGGAGAAGGCACGCTGTACACATTCATGTAGTCTATACCAAAGTACAAAGTTTCTTCGAATTGAGAACAGTACGTTCCGTTTTCTAGGATAACAAACTTATACTACGCTGAACGCAATCGAGAAAGCGCGAACAGGTACTTATCAAAGCCTGATTCAGTGCTTTGAACATTTGAAAACCAGCCTGTCCCTGCAATCAGACCGAGGAGAACGGCAGGGGGATCATTCACTCGGGCAAAACAACTGGGCACACATGCGCGTCAAATCTAACGCCCCCGAAACGTAGATCAAAAAGGGGCCAGCCACAGTGAAATGATCTACCACCTTCCACGGCGCCCTGCACAAGTAATTTACCCGCTGGGAGGTACTTGGCGCATTTCTCGTTTCTAAAAATAAAAATGGGAAAACTCCGATTTTTCCAGAAAGTTGTAAAATGTCCAACAAAAATAGCTACAAAAAACCAGAAAATTTTGTAGAAATTTTGAGAAATTGTCGATGAAGGGCCTTTCTTAATCACAGCGGACTCAACTAGAGCGGAATATCTTCTAAGAGTAATTAAAACTTAGGAAGCGTTCGAAATATGCCAAAATTTGCTGAAAAGAAAGTGAAAACTCCCGGAAGGGATCCCTCTTTTCTCATGAGACTGCAGTTTGTCATCATACCTGAGATACTCAGTCAGTAAGCGCGCCCCACTGAACGACTATCCCAATGAGCGCCAATACGTTTTTATTGATTTACCTGGTTCCCGCGGAATCTCGTCAGATCAAAGGCCTTGATATTGTTTTGTTTCTTTTAAATAATCGGTGCCAGGTACGGAAGAGGCAATCATAATCCTATCAAAATTTAAAAAATCCTGAAATTACATTTTAGAGAATGCCTCAACAGCATCAGGCATTAACATGCCATTGCAACCAAGAACAAGAATAAAATTCGAAGTAATATAAATAGAAAGAAAGGAAAAACAGGTTTTGTTACATTCAATTAAAAATAAATTAAAAAGGAGGGGAGGGGGCATCATTTTACACGTATTTTATGTTTTACAACCGGGTCGATCACGTACTGGTCAATTAGAGATTCATGGAAATTGAGACTACTAGATTCTAAATCTTCAAAGATTTGTCGAAGGTTCCTCTTGCTTTACAGCCATCCGAAGTTGTATGAACTCGCGGAAGTTCTTATCAAAGTTCGCAAAGTCCGGGTACGATTTCAGCTTGTCACGGATCCATCTCGACAACCGAGCAGACGACGCGCCGTTCGAGAGCTGTCCAGTTTGTCTTTCCAATCGCTCATCGATTATCAGCATCGCTCCCCAGTCATTCTTGTGCCGCAAACATCTTCCGAGTGCCTGGTTCAGTGCCCTGTACGCCTGAGTCACGTACCACTCGTCGCCTTTTAGAATTCCCAGCTGCGCACTATTCTGATCATTGTACTGCTTCTTAGCCATAACTCGCTCGTCAACAGCATTCGGAAACGGTATACCGACAGAGATCACCACTCGACATCGGTCATCGGCAAAATCAATTCCTTCCGAGACCTGAAAAAGTAAAAGATGTCCCAAATTCAGAAACCGCACCAACTTTTCCTCTGAAAACCGCAAACATGAGAGCTCCGTTTATGCTGTGACCGAACTTGGTCGGATTCACAATAGCATCATCGTATGCTTCAATGACTCCAGCAAGTTCCGAA
>LR567891.1:0-10843 GCA_900536345.3 Caenorhabditis sp. 39 LS-2015 | reverse complement strand
TCCTTCTCCTTCTTCTCATTATCCTTCTCCTTCCTATCATCTTCCGACTCTTTATGCGATTCCAAATCTGTTTTCGGTTCCACATCTTCCTTCGGTTTGATGACCATAACCTCTTCTCCGCCGCCCTCTTCCTTGGTCTTTCCGGGTGCCTCCGATGATTTTGTTACCGTCTACAAGTTAACTGCATTCTTATTGGCTGCTCCGTCTCTCTTACCTCCTTCTTCATCTCCTCGCTACTCGTTTTGATGGTCGCATCCTTCTTTGCCGTCTGTTTCACTTCAGGCTCCTTCTTCGGCTCTGGTTTCTTCGGCGGCACCTTCGGAGACTCGTTGACCGGCTGAACTGCGGGTTTGGGTGCAACAACCGCCTGCGCAGGTTTCGACGGTGATGACTCAAGAACTTTCGGCGGGGTTATCTCATTTTCTTTCTTCTACAATATTGATTAGTTCCTAAAAAAGAGTAACATCATTCTCACCTTTTCCAGTACACCTGGTTTCGCCGATCGCGGTTTCCCACTGGCGCAAAGTGGCAGCAGCGAGATGAGCAGAGGGAGTGGCAAGACGATTGCGGCCAGAGCGAACATCGACAAGCACTCGCTTAATATTTTGATTTCTCCGATCATTGTATCAAAAGAGTCATTCAATTGGAATAAATGCAGATTGATAAGTGATCGCTATCATTCGGTTTGTCATCCACTGACATTGCTCTCAGGCCACGCGGAAGTCAACGGTCGGAAGCAAACATTTATTCGTTTTCTCTAATAGAACCAGAAATTTAAATAAAAAATGGAAATCAACGTCATATCCGAATCCTTGTTCACTCTTCATCATCCGCGCTTTGCTTCTTCTCCGACTTCTCCGATTCGCTGTCAAACTCCTTCTTGTTCAACTTTCCAATCCAATCCAGTTTCCGAGTGATCTTGGCGTTCACGTCTTTGGCTACAGTCTTCACAAAAGTCAAAATGTAGTCGTAGTCCGGCGTTGTATCGTACTGCATTCTGTCAATGTACAAGACCAAATCTTTCAGACGACGGAGGTTGTCCGAGAATCCACCTTCCTGATTCTCGCTAACTGAAAACGAGGAACTTGTTGGGAAGAAGTATGTCAAAGATACAAACTCACACTCCTTGAAGAACTCCTGCTTGGCCTTCAAAATCTCCTTTGCCTCGATCAACCGTTTCCACGGCATTCCGTTTGACGCGTCGATCACATCGAATATCAGATACAGCCACGTCTCCAAGTCATCCTTCCGTCCCTGCTCCACTTGCAGCATACATGCTCGGGCGGCATAGCGAGGAGTGCCAAGAAACTTGACCTTCTTCCGGGGAGTCTTGTGGTTCCCATTCTCGTCGACGAACAGCTTCGCGATTCCAAAGTCCAACATGTAGATGGTACTCTCCGCGTCATTGAGACCAACCGCGTAGTTGGCCGGCTTAATGTCTCTGTGCAGGTATCCGATCGAATGCAAATCCTTCACGGCCTGGCAAGTTTGGACGGCAGTGTTGAATGCAGTGTGTTTGGAGAAGGCAGCGAGTAGATACTTTCGACGGATGTCTTCAAGCGATGGACCAACAAGACCCATCACAACGAACTGAAACCGATCGAAAAGAAGATGGACAACTGAATCCTGCCAACTCACCTTGCACTTCAACTCTTCGCACTTTCCTCTGTCGATAAACTCGATAAAGTGTTCGAACTTGGACTCTTTCTTCTTCTCGGCCGTCTTCATCATCACAGTAACTTCCACTTTCAGCCGCAAATACCTCTTCTCTCCATCTTCGCTCTCCGTCTTCAACGCGTAGCACTTGCTCGGCGGCTCTTTCTCCCCGTGCACCTTGTAGACATCACCGAATCCACCGGAACCGAGCAGATTGATCACTTTCCAGCCAGTCGGTGCTCCTTGGCTGATGATAATGTCGCCGGCCGCCAACTTCTTCCTCGTCGGTTTCTTCTTCTTCCCCTTCACAATGGCATCTCTCTCACCAGTAACTCGACAGTCAGCGGTTCTATTCTGGAATTGATCTAAGTAATTTCTATCCGCTCCCTCACTTACAGTATCTCCATCAATCTCTTCCACTCCTGGTTTCCCTTTCCAATCACATGCAGTCGGATTCAGTTTCAGTTCGTGTTGAATGTCGACCACCATCTTCCTAATCAACTCATAGTCAGGTTCAGCGGCAAACTCGTAGCCATAGATCGTCGTGATCACTGGCGCAAGATTCATCGGTGCTTTGACGAATTGATCTTTTCCATCTAAAAACTGAAAATGTCCAGATGGGACTCTGGATCTCCCTTACTTCTCTGCATGAAAGATTCCTTGGAAGCCAGTGCAAAATCCTTGTTCGTTTCGCATTTCCAACTCAACGAATTGTTGTCCATGATGTAGAATAAAGTGTACAACCAGCTCTCCAAATCGTCCTTCCTTCCCTGATCCTTCTGACTTGCACATCCACGAGAGCAGAATCGTTGCGTACCGTACTTCTTCACACTATTTCGAGCGGTCACATGTTTCTTTTGCTCTTCAAACTTTCGGACGGCACGGAAATCCTGGAGGTATACGGTAGCTGCCGTTTCTCCAACCCCACAAGTGAATGCAGATGGACGGATGTTGCGGTGAAGATATCCGATCGAATGTAGATCCTTGATTGCCTTCAGCATCTGGAGACCAACAACGAACGCGCATTCGACTGACAGTGGCCCGTTGGTGACTTTCTTCATAATCTCGTGAAGAGTCATTCCGTATGGAGAGACAATCAAGAACTCGATCTTGTGTTTCGGATCAGTTCCGTATTCTGACATGGTCACGAAGCATCGATCGCCCGGTCTTTTCTCGAGTCTTCGTAGCAGGGCGGTCTCTGTTTTGAGTACTTGCAGTTCTAAATGACTCACTTTCATTCTCAAATCTTCATTCTGCTCCAAATCCTTCACAACATACACATCCAGTTCCAGAGCCTTCACACTTTTCCTGGCTTGGCTGACAATCTTGTATTGATTGACTGCCTCCAGCACTTCTCCGTTCGTATATTGATACTTCGGAGCGTCCTTAACATGTTTTCTGCGTGTCGAATGCCCGAGTTTCCTTCTGGCGCTCTTTCCGGTTCCTTTGTTGTCAGTCAACGACTCCACCTTGGTCTTCGATTTGCTCGGAGTCAGCGATGGTCCCACCGGAAAACAGAAACGTTTTCAGTCCATCTCTCACTTTCCCGCCAGCTCACCTCCTTCGATTTCATCTTGAACCCCATGCTGCTGCCGCCCACCGGCGTCTTCGCTTTCCCTTTTCGTTTGAATGTATCGAGCCTCGATTTCGGTTTTGCTGGCTTCACCGTGTCTCGCGTTGTACCCATTTTGTAGTGCAAATCTTGCCAAACTGTTTTCGATGGGAAATTTTTGAAATGAGAACTAGGCAGGGCGATTTTATCTTTTGGACAGATATGGAAGGTTTCCGGGTTTCACGTTCAACAGGTTCATGGGCCTGCTCAGGTTTGGGGGCCAGGAAGTCCCTGATCCAACCGGTCGGTCAATCTATCCCACACTTAGCACAGTTCTCACCAGTAACCCCCTCACTCTATGCGCACCTGCCGAATTTCCAGATGGGGGCGTGCACGGCCTCGTTCTTCCTCCTTCCATCAACTACACATCTGATACACTCCGCCCTGCAACAGAATGCCTTGGAACTGTTCACCCAACATCGAGACGCCCTCTTTTTGTCAGTCTATTCGTCTAGAGGTTGGTGAGCGATTTCCCGTCTTCAAAACTCATTTTACTTTTGATTTTGAGCATCTCTCCCAATTTTCTTTTCCATTCACTTCTCGACTTGCTATTTTTATCTTCTTTGTTTTTCAGACTCACTTCAACCCCCAAAATGTCATCGTTCATGACCACCACTGCCTCTGCCATTCCATCCGCCCGCCCACACAAGATCAACTGGGCCCACCCTGTGATTCTTCAAGTGAGAAGTCTCACTTCGAATTTGAAATACAATTTTGATGTGGAGAACACCTTGTTCGCCCTATTGGACCTTCAATGTCCAACCTGGTTGCTGATAGAATGCGGAACCATCGATGCTCTGGAAGCCTATGTGGAAGGAGGAAAGTTCAAGATGCCCGCCATATATTTGCTGCAGCAGATCGAGGAAAACAGCAAACGAGGAGTCGGATCAGATGATGCTAAGAAGCAGCCCGTATGCTACTTCTGCTCGCAATTCACTCCAATGGTGACGTCAACGCCGATGAAAGAACGTCCTGCTGCAAATCAATGCACTTGTAGCACCAATGAGGAGTATTAATTGCAGTCGAACTGTTGTTACTTTGATATCATTTTCTTTATCATGTTCCTTTGATTTTCCATTCGGTTGTTTTTTACCTTTGTTTTTGTTTTTTCTGTTGTTTTTTGTTTTGATAATAAACCAAAAAAAAACTTTAACTGTGTTAAATGTATGTATCTCAGAAGTTCATTTCACCCAATACATAGTCAAGCAAAAAAGGTGTCTGCGTGTGTGGGCGCCACATGGGCTCTTTTTGTACAATATCTGGACACTATCTGGACGCTACCAGGACAGTTGCTGGACGCCTGCTGGACTGTATCTGGACCGTATCTGGACGCTACTTGGACGCTTGCTGGACGCTTTCTGGACGCCTACTGGACGGTATCTGGACAATATCTGGACACTATCTGGACGCTACCAGGACACTATCTGGACGCTACCAGGACACTATGTGGACGCTTGCTAAAAGTTTTCTGGACGCCTGCTGGACGGTATCTGGACGGTATCTGGACGCTACCTGGACGCTTGCTGGAAGTTTTCTGGACGCTTTCTGGACGCCTGCAGGACGGTATCTGGACGCTTTCCGGACAATATCTGGGCACTATCTGGACGCTACCAGGACAGTTGCTGGACGCCTGCTGGACGGTATCTGGACGATTTCTGGACGCTTGCTGGACGGTGTCTGGACGCTATCTTGACGCTACCAGGACGCTTTCTGGACGATTTCTGAACGTCTACTGCTTCCTGGAAGCTTTTTGGACAATATCTGGACACTATCTGGACGCTTTTTGGACGATACCGGGACGCTTGCTGGACGGTATCTTGACGGTACCTGGACGCTATCTGGACGCCAGCTCTTTGAAAGATTATGTACTTCTTTTCTATCGAATCCTTCTCGGAAACTCTGTGCTTCCCACACATTATTTCCTACCTAACTGTTAGTTTTTGATTCTTCATCTCCCTCTAAACATTACCAAATTCTTTTCTTCTCTTCTCCAAATTTTCATCCGCCGCTCCCTTCCTTCTCTTCCCTTCTGTCACCCAGTTTTCCCTCATTCCCCTACATCCATCCCAGCGGGACGTCCCCTCACAGATTCACACACGCACACATTTCGCGCACCACAAACACATCATTTTTCGTGTTTCCCTCTTATGTTCTTCTTCCAATCAATTATCCCTCGGTCTTGTGTCTTCTTCTTCTACAGTACAACCAACTGTGATTTCCATTTTGTCAAAACAAAAGAGAAGCCGCTTGTTGGAAGGATTGAGTGATTGAAAAGAAAGACAAGCGGTGAACCAATCGGATCAAAAGAAGCCCGTCATGGATTCTGCATGATGATGACGATCAGGAAGTGATTGGGATGGTAGGATTACTGTAGTTACCGGGAGAATGTAAACACCTTCGAGACTTGTGTCATTGCGTCAAGATCGAGATCCAGCGGATCGTTCCTGTTATCACTATCATCTCGCTCCCGAATCCAGCTTATCTCTTCAAAATCCCGTTTGTTACCCAATACCTTTCTTCATTTTTTCCTCCGCTTATTCTCTTATCCAATCCCTTCTCTCATTCCCTCTCACTTCATCATGCGGATAGTCTTTCAACTATCCTTTTGTATTTTTCTCATAGTTTCGGTGTCTTCTGAAGGTAATATTTATCAAATTTCTTAACAAAAAAGTATGCTTTTTAGACCCGACACTGTCAGCTACAGTACTCGGTGGCGACTTGGAACCGTTTGATATTCCGCTTGAGGAACTGGAAAAGGATACGAAACAAGTGACGACGTTGACGGAGCAGTGCAAGCGATTTGTGAATCACTATAGGTAAAACAATGATGTCATGATGAGAAATGTTCAAGTTTTATGTCAGATATTACTGTCGAACATCCAACATTGCCACGTACAATGAAGAGGTTCGAATCATTTGCGAACGCTATCGGACATATTGTTCCGACCGAGTGTACCCATCAATAAGTCACATCAGAAGACAAGTCAAGTTCTGGGAAGGTGCCGGAGTGCCCAAACCGACTGTGAAAGCACTCTCCACTTGTTATACTCATTGCAAAGAAACCGATCCAGTGTGAGTACCTTGATTAGTGTTCTCGACCCTCTCGAACTCATTCTTCAGATGTGTGAATGCCTGTGAATGTCTCCATCTTCAATGGATGATGAACTACGAGTGCTACCCGGGAACTCGTGCTCCGGCATATAACAACTGTCAGAGATGGGCGGCCAAGTGTCGATATGTCTGGAAGCCACGTCAAGATTACACTCCGGCAGACTACAGGGACATGGCACCGCCACCGATTGTCAGAGGAGTATTCTATGGATACGATGGATTAGGTAACTTGATTTGGTTTTTGACTGTATCTATATTTTTCTTTCTTTAGCAACCCATCGCACATTCGACCGTCCACGCGACCACGGAGTCTCGTTCTTCCGCGGAACAAACACAGTGCTCGTCAACTGGCCGGAGGGAAAAATGGCTGGCGGATCAACGATTGAAGTGCCGTTCGCCGGGGTCAATGTGATTCCGAACCAGTACAATATCGGGTTCCCAAATATGTCCCGGGCCATGCGAGAATTCACAAAGTGAGTTAATAAGAGGGGAGAGATTCTGGAAAGGAGAGGATGTTTTCAGACAAAACCCAGATCAGCTGAACCCAGGAACCGGGAGGATGTCGGCGTTGAGCGCAATGTCGAGGAGTTGAACATAGTCTTGAGCCTGATAATAACACTTGTAATAAGATAAACATTGATCTGAATAAAAATAGAAACTCTGATGCGAATTCAAAAGTCCACTGTCCCCCGATGATCCCATCCCATCCCTAGAACCACCTTGACCATCCGGGTCGGGTCACTCACTCATTCCCAGAATCCACTCGGTCAGTCAGTTGACTCAACAAAACTTATTAGTTGTGTCTCGTTGCAGGCTCATAATAGTAATAAACTTGTCACACTAGTTGTTTTCTCTTTCTCTCCTCCCCTCCTTCCTCGTTCTTCTTGTCCTTTCGACCCTTCCTCCCGCATCTCATCACCACGTCCACTAGAGCATGTGTCCACATAACAACTACTCTCTTCTCAGCTCCTCTTCTCACTCATTCCGAGACAATTTCATTTCGAATAACCCAACAAGGCTCGTAAACTGCCCGCCCATGCCAGCATATTGTTGCTTGTTCTTCTCATTGTCTGCTGCTTCGAGGAGGGGGAGAGAGAGAGAGAAGGCTTAGTTGGACCGACCATGTCATTTTAATTGGCCTGCGGACTACCGGAGCAGTTTATGATGGACATATGCTGGGGTGGGAAGGAATGGGAGGAGGCATTGATGTCAATTGCAAGAAAATTTAACAGAAATTATCAGGAAATCAACAGAATCTTGGCTCTGAAAAATGGAGGGCACCCTTGGATACTTACAGGTTACTCGAGACGTAAACGCCGATTCTTCGTGAATTTAACGTTTTCAGACCGTATCCTGTCAATTTCCAGCTGAATAGGGTGCTATCATCGCCTGTACCATATTCAAAATGGGCCACCCTAAATACAATTCAACACAGTGCCCTTTCCCCCTCGCCCTCCCTCTCCCCCCCCCCTCAAAAACCTTTTCCTCATTCTCATCTGCTTACTTAGCACATGCATTTTATGTGATTGTCAATTCCTTAAACCCTCGCGCTATTTCCTATTACTTTTCTATTCTTTTCTCCCCTTCGCCTTGTCTTCTTCTTCTCCTTCTTCTCCTTCTTCTCCTTCTTCCCCCAAATTGAAATGTTCGGAAACGTGCGGAAATGTTCGAAAAACGCATAAAAATGAATAACAGAAAAGACAAGGAACGAACGAAAACTAATATGTGTATTCTTTTCTTTCTCCGCGGACCTCCCCGGGACAAGCTACCGTATGCCAATTTAATTTGTTTTACTTACCGCCCGTGTTTTCCTTTCGAGAGACGTCGGCTCAGTGACAAAGATTAAAAAACATTGTTTTTCTTACGGCCAGCCACGTAGCTTGTTTTGTTTCGCTTCCCCCTTCCCCTATTAGGTCCCTTTCTACAGTAGGGCGGAAAGAGAAACAAAAACATGATGATAGTGGCATTGAAATGATGGTCAGTTCACTGATGACACCGACGGAAAAGAGAAAGAAAAGAAAAGGAAAAAGAAGAAAAAGATGAAGAGGAACGAACATGTTACAAAATGCGAAAGACTGTTAAGTGGACCAAATGGACCGAGCTGCTAATCTTCTCATATCGGACCGGCGGTCGGTCGGTTTGGCACGGGCGGCGCCGACACGTCTGCAGTCAACCGTATGCCAACAATGTGTCCGCGCGGCTCTTTGATCTGACCGTTTTTGGCGCAACTGCGCCCGCTGTCACTCAATGTGTCCTTTCCGATCCAAACCGAAACAGGGACACCCACACAAGAGGAGACGGTTTTTGATTAACTCGTCCCACTCGGATCAGCCGGTTTTTCAATCTGTCTTCTCCGTGTCCTTGCCGCGAATCTCCGGAAGGTTGATAGGTGGATCACATTGTTTTTCCATTCCACTTGCCATTTTCCTTATTTCTTCCTCTTTACCTACCAGTTTGCAAATCATGAGATCAATACCAACTCCTCCACATCTTATCACTCCGATCCCCCTTTTCCAATCCCAGTCCCCCTTAAGAATTCCCATATTCTTCCCCCATCATAACGGACTAATCACTCAGCACCTTAGCACCCACTCAACGTCTCAACTATTCCATTCCATTCTCTTCCATTTCCCAACTTTTTCCACCTCCAAAAAAAGGCTATACTCTCCGGGAATACGGTAGGTAATAATAGATGAAGATGATGAGTGGTTATGGAATATTAGGTGGTCGATGACAATGAACGAGGGCGCGAATTGTACAATTTTCCAGATTATTATTCATTAAATGGGGTTGAGAAACTTGCGAGAAACACTAGAAGGTGGCACCGCCCGTTCAGGGAAGGGAACATTACGGAATTGATGAGTAGCAGAGGGGGAGGGAGGGGAGAGAAGGGGGTCCAAAAAACGAGGTGACAAGAAAGAGTGCGGAATAGGGAATGAAAGGGGAGATGGGATGAGGAGGAGGAGGAGAATGGAAGACAGGAAGAAGAAGGAGAAGACGGATGAGAAGACGGAGTAGACCGTCTGGAGCCAGGAAACACAGTTTGGAGAAGAGAGGATGACTGAAATCTTTGGGTATTTGAACCAAGGGGGTATGTGTCTTTCGCTGCAAGACCCATTGTTAGTTTTGTAGTTATCAATCACCAGTAGCAAGGTTCTCGACACGAAAAGTTTGAGTCCATCAATACGAATTTGAACTACATAGGCTCTCAGATTCTCTTGAAAGTAGTACCATCCGATTCAAACTAACTGGTGACACCTGAGCCGGTTCCGCTGCCTTTTTTGGTTATCCGAATGGAGTATTCAACCATTTTTTTGAAAATTGTAGAGATTATTTAGTGCTGAATTTGGCAAAATCTGCTGAATGAGTTCTGGCCTTACCCAAAGCAGCGGCGGGATCCGTTGAGGTGCTAACTTGCACTTCCTGTGAATGAGATGCTATTATGCGTTCCTGAGATCGTAAGAGTTCCGATTTCAAACGCGGCCGGGTCCCGCCACGATGTTCTCTTTTTTTTGTTAAACTACGGTAGAATCCACCGTAGTTTTATTAAAAACTAAGCAAGTCGTCGCGGGACCCGGCCGCGTTTGAAATCTGAACTCTTACGATCTCAGGAACGCATAATATTGTTTTCAAAGGATTCCTGTGGGATTCTGTTTTCAATTGGTAGTAACTGACTTATCGTGCCAAGACCCACTATTACTTCTTCTCTCGCTGATATTACCTTCCAGATCAAAAAGTCAAAAAACTCCTTCAATTCCTTCGATAATCCTTATCTTTTTAGGACAAGCGTGCAGCCATCGACACGTGCACTTTGTTCTCTACAGTAATCCTGATCGAAATCAACCCCAAGACGAACATTTGAATTCCCCCCCCCCCATTCACCCCTTCTCCATCAGAATCAAATTCAAATATTGGAACACTGACACTAATTCGACAACGCGACGAGTAAGAGAAGAAGAGAGTTAATCCGTTTTGAATCGACGAGTTTCGGTGTCTAACAAGTCTTGAAACCCCCCAACACCTCCAGGTTCAGTTCCATTCTGACAAAGACCCTCGTCTCATCTCCGAATCCTTCATTCCTCCACTTTTTCCATCAGGAACAGTCCATAAAGACATGTGTTTGTCCGCAGCGGGATGCCACGTCAGGGTCAGCAACTGGTTCGTTTTCTCCTCCAAAAACTGCTCTTCTCTCGGTTAAAACAAAGCGTTTCTCGGTCTTGTTTCCCCTCAACTCGTAAACACTGTTCGTCGTATCAATTCCCACTTTGTTTCTCTCCTTATGTTTCTTTCTTTTTCTTCCTCCCGGCGGTCTTCTTTTTCTTCTGGTACTTCACCGATAGCATTGGTAGGCCACGCCTCCGATTCGAAGACGCCGCCCATCTCGCTTCTCAAAAGAATTACGGAAGGGGAAACAAAACAAATTGACTTTTCGCCTTGGATCTATATCTTGATTCTTCCCCTTCT
>LR567886.1:0-27581 GCA_900536345.3 Caenorhabditis sp. 39 LS-2015 | reverse complement strand
TCTTTGTCGCCGTCGGCGGCGCGTCGAGGCGTCATCGTCGTCCGCACGTTTCTGCGCCCATTTTGTATACTTCGAGCTGTCCGCGTTTGTTCGTTCGTTCGAAAAACAAAACCAACCCAACGCCGAGGCGCCATCGCTGTACATGTGCGTCTGCGAGAGTGTGTATGTGTCTGTGTGCGTTCCCGCTGTCACTAGTCACTCGACCCGTGCCGACGTTTTTTGCAGAAAACTTCTCGGGGAATCCCAAAGAAATGAAGAAAGCGGAGGCGTTGAGACCTTGGTGAAACTAAATACCAGTCGTCATCGACATCGGGAAAAGAGGTTGCATCCAGCTGCAGAGGATTCCGGGGGGAGAGGGCCGTCCGCCAAATACTCCAAACAGACACACACACTCCATTTCGAAATCTGACCTCACAATTGTTGGTCGTGCAAGGAAGGAAGTCAAAAGAAGAAAAGGCGCCTCGTGTTCATTCGGATCAAACTGATTTACGAGCTAGGTTCTTGGCGCAGGCGGCACGCGCAGTTGGCACAGCTAGGTCAACACTTGTCTGAATGACCTTTTGGTTCAGTTCGCGAATGTGATTCTGAAAAGAAATATGGGAACTGACTGGATTTGCAATAAAATTTATCATAGATCAAACTATTCTAGACAAGACGAAATGCATATAAATTAGAAAATACCACGTGGAAAAGCACAAAAGCATTGGGAAATTGGGCAGGGGAGAGCACAAGCGTTTGAATATCAAACAAAACAATTAAATAGTGGGTGGGGAGAGGAAAACCATTAAAAATGATGCGTTCGACGGTGATTTTTGTTTTTGTTGGGTTTTTGAAAATTATGACAAAGGGAATGAGAGAAGGGGGGAAGGAACACAAGTTGTAATCTCTTGGAGATACAGTATCTTGCACCAGTATTTGTTAAAGAATGGTTGGAAAGTTGATAATGAATTTGAATTTGGTTTTAATACTCAAATTCAAATTCAAATCCAAATTCAAATCTCGAAATCGAAACAATGGCAGAACCAAATATGAAAAGGAACGGGGGAGGGAAGAACAAAGTATATGTTTTTGGTGATAAAATAGATGTAGACCCCTATGGTACAAAGTAAACTGGATTTTAACAGGGAATAAATATTAACTTTTGAGAGAAATTAGACAGGGATTCGAGTGTTATAGTAGAAGTCAACCGGGTTCTCCTCATTGTCATTGTCCACTTCTTCCTCTTCAGTATCCTCCCCGTCGAGCTGAAAGTGAAGTTTACAGTTACAGTACCCTTCTAATACTCGGTTCTTTCTATTGTCCACTTTTCGTTTTCCTCACGTATTCCTTCACGAAAAAAAACGATTTCTGTGACGCGTGCCCATTTCCTTTGAACACCCTCTTTTCCTCTTTTCTTCCCGTTTCTTCCCAGAATCATGAATACATTGGTGTATGGAATCGTTGCAGGAAACCAATAGGGTCAGCAAAACTAGACTTGGGAAGTAAAAGTCAAGTGTTATTGCCAGGCAACAACCGAAAAATAAGTCGGTTGAGAAAGGGTCGAATGACGGGGGTCAAAGACTGTACCCAGTCATGGACTCATTTCTTTTCCAACTCTATCGCGTCTATTTTCTGTTCGGAAGATCAAAAACACACGTTCGCGCTATCTATCGGAGGTTTTACCGTTGATATCATTGATATGACAGTCGCCTTGTCTGCCTACATGATTTCTGTCGTCTTTCGAAATTTTTGAAGAGCGAGTGCGGGCGGCGGCGCACTGTGGGGTGAAATGGAAACAGGCAACAAGAAAGATCCGCAAACGATTGATTCACAGGTATGGCTCGCCCTCAAGTCAGTCTGTCACACATGAGTCACACTATCATACACACTTTGCCCAAATTATTTCTTCCACTCGTTCCGATCCTGCTAGTCAGTGACTCACAGACGGCGCGGCGGCGCGTTTTGGTCGCTAATGTCAACATTTCGATAAATATAGTGGGGGAGGGGGTCACACAGACACACAGGACACGTTTTGCACGGTGCTGCAGGAATTGCGGGGAACGGAGATTTCCCTTTTTCTCTCAACTTACAGCTTCGAGGATATCCTTTGTGAAGATGAGAGGCAAGCAGACGTCGACGAAAACTGAACAGCCAACCAGCATGAGAGGGAAGCAGAGGCCACCAACTGAAAAAATCAACAATTACTGTGGATCCGGGAAGTACGTATCCTTGTTTTTGTTCTAGTTCTATCAGAAAACTTACATTGGGTCGATTTGGCAAAGAACATCAAAGCCAGCAGGGTCAGTTGGATGACGGTATAGATTCCGGTGACGTAGAATGGTGCCTGAAATAAGAAATACTTGTTATACAATTCACGCATGCATGTTCTATTTTAATGGTCAAAATGTTGTTTCATTCTTTTATTCCAACATTAGATATTTGCTGCCAAAACGTCAAACACCTTTGGTCCTTTGTGACTCATCCGTCACTCCCTCTCTAGTTTTACAAAATCTTCAATTCCCATGTGCCTAGGAACACTGCGTAAATGATGGTCCTAGTTGCATAGTGAAGATGTTCGATCAGTTAGGTCACTTGTGCATTTCATGTGATAACCTCGTCAATGAGTCTGTTGTTGTCTGCCATTCAGTATAAACAAGTTGAACTATCCATTGTCTTAAGAGTAACTTGCAATTGATAACAGCGCGTCTCTTTTTTGCTGCGTGTGACTTTAAAGACGGAAATCACCTCTCGTCCAGTTCTACTTTGCCCCCATCTGCCCGATTGATCATCGAATTGTCTCCAATTGTCAAAGACGTCGACGTACGCGTCAAGCAACAGTGGAATCCCGTCTCGAACGACAACGTGACTCCACAAAAAAAAAAATGCAAAAAGACCGAAGAAGCCCATTCGACCAACTGCACGATATGATTATTATCTCGCTCCTCCGGTCTTTCCCTGCACGTGCTTTCTCCCACTTTTCATACCCTACACTTCTCGGCCCCGACGTCAATGTTGTCAACCAAAAAGTGATAACAATACAATTGACCAACAACTTTTTCTGCTGGAGAGGGACCTCTCTACGGGACAAAGAACAACTTCCACTGCTTTTCACATGATAAAAACGACCAGGCCGAAGATCCAAAGAGTGGTCGTAAACAGCAACGTGAAGGGGGAACACGACGGACTGGAGGAGAAGGATGGGGATGCTTGCGTAGGCATGTATTTTGAAATAATGGTTGGAAATGCATACGACGACTTCAAGAACGTGTCAGAAGAGCATAGCCAATGGTCACAAAACACTAGCAATCTCCGTTTAGAAAAGTGAGGGAACTACAACTGGAGGATACTTCTTCTCAGCAAAAAATCACTTTCCAAAGTTGATTCTAGTTTTAAGAAATTGGCACAGGACCGCCACTGCTAACTTGACCCAAAAGCTCATAGAACCAAAAGACCAGTGTACTCAACAGATCACTTTCATCAGCCGATCGCCCCATTGTTAACAGAGTGAAGGATGACGAGGAACTTCTTCTCCTTCTCCTTCTTCAACGACGATAAATTAATCGTTTCTGATCTTCGATTTGGCACGTCTTTCTCCACAATACACAACAGTAGCAGAAACGAGGGAAGACGAAAGGGAGAAGTTCTCGTGTTTCAATGAGATTCTCTTTTCTCAATGACGTCTATGAGAGATGGATTCAAGGGCCAGAAATGAGTGTGCTCTTGTTGCTGATCACTATTGGTATTCTTGCGCCAGACTACAAACAGTTGCCTTGTTTGATAATATAGAATGTTCTGTTCCTTGCACAACATCAAATTTCGTCAGCTTTTCGCCCGTCACTTCCAACTATTTCCGATGTCCCATTAAACACTGCAAAATGACTTGTGACGTGCGTCTCGGTAGTCTGTACACCGTTGAACTGTAGCGATGCGAATTCCTAAGGCCTGAGGAGGAGGCTTCCATGTGAAGCGCACATGTGTACGCATCGCCACACGTGATGATGCGTCCGTTCGGACACACAAATAAGCATCAGAGAATGATCAGGCAAGAGTGTGTGCCGATATGTGGAAAAAGCGTTGGGTTTCAAGAGATCCAGGCACTTTTCCTCTTCTCTCTCCTCGTTTTGTCGACGCTGACAAAACGAGGCAATAGTGGAAGACGACTAAAGAGGGGCGAAGACGGCCCGAGGACAGCCCTTTTCGCAGCGCGGATGATCAAACAATTGGTCGCGTGGTTGGTTGTGTGTATGTCCCTGTAGTTGGGGGAATACACGTTGACAGTGACGCTGGCGCCGATGACACTGCGACGACAAAAAGACTAGGCCAATGAATATGTCACTCACTCACTCACTTTTTGCCGTCTTTCCTGTATTTTGAAAACGCGCTGCAGCGCACGCAGATCGACAATTCGGAAGTGAGAGGAAAAAGTAGTAGTCACGTTCACAGTTGACACAATTCGAACCAGTTTGGAAACGAGACAACCCCACAGTTTTTCTTTCATTGACGCAGAGCAAACTGTACAGTACTTTGGTCAACAGGTCGGTGCAGTTCAGCAGCTCTTTGCTTGCAAACCTATCGAAACACACCCAAGAGACCAAACCAAAAGCCAAACCATGTGGAAAAGAGGGACTTACAATTTCCAAGAACTTGTAGTTTCCGCGGTACTTGGCGGGAAGGAAGAACATTTTGAGTCTCATGAGAAGTTGGTTTCCGTTGAGATTCCGGATTCCGAGATAGAAGAAGACACCGAAGATGGCGGCGGATGGGATGGCAATGAAGTGTCCACAGACGGAGAAAACGCCAAGAGCAACATAGGTGGCCATTCCGGAAATGCGCTGTTCGATGACATAATCAGCACCTGAAAAATGAGGGAATTTGAAAATAACTTATTCCAGACTAACGGCTCGGCTCTCCAGGGGCTGACTTCTTGTAGACTGTCAAAGCTGTAATGTGGGCCAAAGATTGAACAGCAGCGGGGCATTGCCATGGAAGTCCGGTCAATGAGCACACAAATGTACAAAAACCAGCAACAATCAGGTCCCAATGAAGTCCTCCTCCTCTCTTCAACTTTCTGGATTCACGAAGTGCCATCTGTTCTGGAATCTCGGTTTCCACAAAAAGAAGCACAAAGAGAAGCGGAGCAGCAATTCCGGCAACGATCAGAGTGTAAGCACTTGGAAGATGATTGGGGAACACAAACATGCCGTACAGACGAGCCTCTCCGTAACCTTCTGGGATGTCGACTATCTGAAACAAAGAATTTATAGTACGTATATTTATTTTAAATTTAAAAAAAAACGAACCGAGACTTTCACATTCTTGAAGAACGCATGGTACATTGCAGTGACAACGACAACTGCGAAGGATCCACCAAAGTTACCGCAGAAGTTACGGAACTGAAAATAGTCACATTTTCAAATGAAATTTGAGAGGAAAGTTGATACCGATCTTCCGAGAAAACTGGAGCGGCTCAATTGTCTCAAGTAGTGGAAGACCGCGATCGAGCATACAACCATAATCAATTCGAGCAAGAAAGTGTTTGGATGACTGACTTCATGGTGCCCATCTTCGAGAGTTCCGTTCATTGAGTTGCTGATGTAATAGTCAATACCCTGGATTGGGTGATGACGCAATTGGTGCTCCAGAAACTCAAAGACTTCAAAGAAGAAAATCAAAGAGATAAGTGCACAGAAGATATCTTCGGTGTAGATTGTCACATATCGGATTAGTCTGGCAATGTTGAAAGCTGAACCGAAGACTGCGATAAGCATGAGGAAGAATCCAGTGTAGAGGCGAACTTCAAGAAAGTCCAATCCGTGTCCTTCGGTGAA
This sequence comes from Caenorhabditis sp. 39 LS-2015, assembly GCA_900536345.3. NCBI lineage: Eukaryota > Metazoa > Nematoda > Chromadorea > Rhabditida > Rhabditidae > Caenorhabditis > Caenorhabditis waitukubuli. Next base: position 21,774 of record LR567886.1, on the reverse strand, counting down.
CTGCAAAATATGTTGAGGTTCAATTTGAAGGTTAAGAAAGCCTAGTTGCTTACCTTGAAAAGTGCCTTTTCAAACACCAAGAATGGACCAGTGGGCGACATAACCAAAAGTGGCTGACACGAGAAAAACGACCATATTCCTCCACAGATTGCCTGAGCAATCAGACATTCCTTGACAGCTAGTAGCCCTTTCGTTCCGTAAGCTGGAATAACAAATTTCTCATCTCATCAGTGACACGTGTACTTCTAGTGACTTACCGAGAATAGCTCCAAATGTCAGTGTTGGAACGACTGTCACACAGAACATGTAGAGGATGATGGCAAGCATGTTCCATGTAATCACGTCCTTGTGAAGAAAGTCATCCTTGAAGAACTTTTTTCTGTTTTTCAAATCTTGAATGACTCCGGAAAAGAGCCAACATGATGATGACTGCTCCTCGGCTTCCTTTGACTTTTGAACGTTATTCTCCACGTCCTTGTTTGCAGGGTACACTGTAAAATGAAAAGCAGTTGATTGTAGGTTGGAAAACGGAATGGATATAATAGTTTGACTTTAATAATCACCTTTTTCTAAACCCATTTGGGAATAGAGATTGAAAGTTTTCAATGATTTTCTTTTCTGGTTATATTCAAAAAAAGAAAATGTGGAATCCACTTGAATTTCAGTTATTCTGTCAGTTCGAATCAACCAGAATCAACTACGTCTCGTCGAACGAAACAGACAATTTCAGAAGGCAGTCAACCAAAACTACAGGAACAGTTCGTCGGATAACTTACGGTCGGATGAATAAACTCTGTTTTAGTTTGTTCTCTCTTTTCCCAAAAATGTTCGATCAATGCTTACCGTGAGCCGGAACAACAGCAGCATGTGCATTTTTCTCCGCCTGCATGTTCACCAGCTTACGAATCAAGTCACCAGCCACCAAATTCTTGTTGTCGATCCGACCTGGCGCGATTACGACAGTGTCGGAGAGAAAGCTGAAAAATGGTTAGTTTTAGTACGTATAATGTTTTGGTATATGGCAAATTTTGTGGAAAAAACACACACACGAAAGGAAAAACAGAAAGTCCACATTTATGCTTACATGTATGTACTAACTGTTGATCTACCAGTATCTTAGGTTTTTCTGAGATTTTGACAAAAAAAAGTGAACCCGGGTGGTCCTGGTAAGCAAAATTAGTATGCAAAAAGAAAAACAAATCCAGAAACACCTTTTGTAAATTATGCAATAAAATATTGGAATCCAAATTAGCGGGCCAATTAAAAATTCGAAACCGACAAGCACTTTGCATAGAAAGGAGCTAATTAGAGGTGAAAAACTAGAGTGTTTCCAAAATCGAATCGAAATTTTTTGCATTTTCGTTGTTTCAATGGTATGAATCGGATTTGGTGTTAGTTGTTGCAGCGATCAAATTATAACTTTGCAATAATACAGAGAAGACTAAAAATATTGTAATGTTCTGGAGGATTCTGGAGGAAAAGTGGGTGTTTGACAAGTTTTCTTCAGCCTCCAAATAATGATAATTCTTCTTCAATAGCCTCTTTCTCTAAACCACCATTGACACTGTAGGAAGCAAATTTGTTCTCGATTTGATGAGAAGCGGACACCGAAACTAGCAATGACGTCATCGACAGCGATCTTTTGCGATTAGGAGATGATTTTGAAAGGTTAAAGGGGAAAGAACTGTGATGCGCGGAAATGTGTCTACTGTAGGTTTGACGAAAATGCAAAAAAAAAATGAAAAAAGTAGTAACAGCTCACATGGCTAAACGAATCAAAAGCTTAAGCCATATAATCTTTGAATTGTTCACGTGCAACAGTGATTGGAAGTGATAATGAGTGATGAGATGGATCTCAAAACGATATGACGACCACACAGACACACACTCTAGGAACTTTCTAACGTCTCAGTGTTATCTTATCACATTAATAAATCTCATACAGATGTCTTGTTGAACTTCTTATTTAAAGTTCCAGTTCCTATTAATAAATAAACATACCGCTCAATAGCTCGATTGATGCTCTCCGGTGACTTCAACTTGTCGAAAACGTCGGTGAAATTCTGAAAATTTGATTTGATCAAATACAAAATGATTTGATTTGCAGTTTCCCAAGGTAGGGGTACCAATAAAAGCGGGAGAGATTCGCCCAAAAAAATGGGAAATAAAAATGATATGGGAACGGTTTCCGTTCTTGACCAAGAGTTTTTGAGTTTTTCATGGTCGGAACACAGTGGAATTGGAAATTTGATGAAATTCTCGAGACATTTGAAAGCGGCCGTCATTTAATTAACGAAAAGTCGATGACAAGTTCGTTGGATTCTTTTTTCTGAATTCTCTTGCTTCTCGAAAAGGTTCCACTTCTCGTTTGCACTCAACAAGATGAGAAGGGGTGCCTCACGTTTGCATTCTAATGAATGTTTCTGAGAAACAAGAATTTAAGGGCAATGAAAATGGGAAAAAAGAGTTGGACCATTCAGCACAGAAGGGTGAGATTGGTCTTTGCGCAAACATAGTCTCCACCCTGTTGGCCTTATCAAGATCACGGTGCCATTCATAACAAAACCTACCGTATTTTGCCTTGAGATACCCGTTGTCGATAAGGGTCCTAGGGCTGGTTGGGAGGTATGATAAAACTATTTGGGAGACGGGAAAAAGGACAGGTAAGAAGCCAGAAACCGACGGTCATAGTCACATCGAATTATGTGTTTTCATCTTTAATAAGATGGATGACCTCTTAGCAAAAACCTGACAACGCCGTTCGTTTGTCAAAAAATTGTTAATGAATGGAGTGTTGATGTTTTTTGGAAATCCACTACTGTTCAGGATAGATCTAGATGTACAGATCAAACCAAAGAACACTAAAAGGCAGACGGTTAATATGATAGACACCTATGATTCGGGAATTGGACAACTGGAAACGATGAAAATTTATATAGTAGACACATCGTTTGAACTGTCCCTTACTCTCTGCCTCTATTTCACCCCATCGTAAATATATCCAAATCACTCTTTTTTTCCATCACTTCCCTTCCCCCCTTTCACCTCGTCATCGGATTTCCGAACGAATGCACGCAATCGTTCTCAAAATTATAAAAATTATATGACCCTGCCATCACTTTTTGTACCGAATTTACGAGTTGCCCCTTCCCCCGATACTGTGAAAAACACTAACCGGATTGGAAACGACAGTGGCAAGGGCACGTCCCATATCCAAATACTGCATGTCTTCCAGTTGAGGGCCAACGAGGAAGCACAGATGACGGATGTTGCTCATATTTGGGAACACCTAGAAGTAAAACATTCTGTTAGTGATGGGAGTTGAAAATTATATATATGTATGTACCTGTCTCATTTCAATTGGGTGTAGAAAACGGATCATGACGAGTCGGCAGACATTAGTGTCGGGGACGACTCCAGTGATCAACATGCTCACTTCATTCGCCTCATCCCAGATGACTGGTTCCAGTGGGTGGAATGACGATGGGTTTCTAAAATTCGAAGACTATCTTCAATCTTGGGACGGTATGGGTTACCCTAAGAAACTTCCGCGGAATCGGAGTCCCGAAACCGCATTTGGCAGTTTTCTCTGAGGAGTGACACCCAGGCTGGCAAGGTTGTTGGGAGCGGACAGGAGCGATCGTGGCAGACCTCCTGAAACTACTTCGAGTTGTTCAGCTACTTTCCCTTTTCAAAACTGTACCTAAGCCAGCACTTTTTGGAAGGCTTGGCGAATGATGAGAGAGTGACTGTGTCGACGAGCTGTGAGCCTTGCTCAAAGGCTTCAGCTTTTCGAAAGAACTGGCACGTTTCTCCAGCAATTCCACAAGAGTTTTGCCAAGATTTGGAACATCCGAGTCAGCCACGAGTTTTTCCATGGTAATGCAGAGATCATCGTAACCAGTGTACTCCAGATCGGGAATGAGAATGCTTTTCGATGTCACTTGCTGGAGGGCATTGTAGGTGCCCATTGAGATAAATGGCACGTGGGGCTTTCCAAAGTGGTTGTCGAAACCTTCGCAGTCCTCTTCGTAGCGAGCAAAGCGAGATGCTGGTTTGAAACCTCCATCTTCTTGGTTGATGGAGAAGACGTCGACTACTAGGTGGTGGTTGTCTTCGAGAGACTTGTCGCTTTCCGGAAGCGGGAGAATCACTGAAAGTCACGTTCATTTTCCATTGAAGAATGTCCTTCGTTTCAATTCTAAAAGTCGTGCGTGTATGCATGATGATGACATTCTGTGCTCATTGATATCAAAAAGTGTGCCACAATTTTACAACCTATTCTTTTGCTTCCTAATCAATCAACTGCACAAACGACGGGAATCTTTCTAGTCAGTCGCGGCAGGTCGGCCGATCGACCAGCGACTTGAATTGACTTGAATTTTTCATCTTTTGCTATCAGCGTCTTTACCATGCACACGAAATTTATTGACGCTTAACATTCCTTATCAGCGCATCCTATCGTGCTCCCATCAGGTTATCGTGGCATTCCCCAGTTGCCTCCTACGTCATTTTTTGCGTTCTAACTTACGCGGTGTATCCTCCTCGGAGCAGGAGGCGAGAAGTTGACGAAGGCCATCGGGGCGGCCGGATCTGGTGGTGTCGGTTGGTGTCTCGCTTCCTAAAAAATTCAATTGTAGATGGAATTGACCCGGTTTTTTTTGTTGCAAGTCTTACCAATGGAGAAAGCCTGATTCGAGTGAAGACCCGGTGAACGGTTGGACATTTCGGCTGAGTTGAGTATGGTACCAAGCGAAGGTTGTTATTCCTGAAAACAGTTGTTATGTAGATGTTATGAAATATCATATGAGAGCAAGCCCGGAAGAAAAGTGGAAATGACCTTGAAACTTTGAAATCTGAGTTTTCAACGTTTATGCATCATTTTTGAACAGGAAGAAACAAATAAACAACGCGGAACTTCACGAGTCCAAAACTAGGCTGACTCATAGCTAAGAAAACATTTCAAAACACTTCCTACCTACCATCTCACTCAACGGAAATGAAATGATTTCAAAAAATTTCTTATCACTGAATTGACATGGAGTTAATACACGTTCAGCCGGCTTATAAGACAAACAAAAAATGGGAAAGATTGTGAGAGCAGACATGAAAGAAGTTGCAGTCTTTGCTTTATCACTCGACAACCGCCGTGTCAATGACAAGTGCACCTGATTAATTTATGAAAAATGTGACGAAAAGAAGGAGAATGCATTCTTGAGAGTTCCTAAGCAAATGGAGTTTGGTTTATATTAGGCTAGACATATGGAGCAGTTCAAAAGTATTGTGAAGCAAAGCGACAGAGAAAAAAACGTTCGCAGTTGCCGTTGGCGAGTTACCATGTGCAACACGAAGCGAAGCTAGTTACGAATAACGTGCCTCGTGATTAACGACCACGGAGACAAGCTGCACTAGGGAGGTTTTAAACCCATCGCTGCCAGTAAGTCTCTAAGCGACGCAATATACATGTGACTGAATACTTCGAGTTGGAGGGAGCAAGTAAGTTTATAAAATTCCCGAGCGAATAGGAGAAAAACGACTCGACGAATGTTTTGTTTGTTTCTAATGGGGTTCGGTTCTCAGGTGATGGTGCCGGTGATGTTTTGTTTATTTAGAATGATGATCAAATCGGGGAGACGGGGAGGGGAGGATTATTGTATCTTTAGAAATGAACAGGGCGAGACAAAAGTTAGCGCAGGGAAGGACGCGGCACGCAGAAAACGGAGAAAAACGAAAACACACAAATCAATGAGCAGATTGCGTAATAATAGTGTGCGGGGCCCTCTCTCCTCTGCGCGGGCCGGTGCCGTTGGCGGCCATGTGTGACGAGAGAACGCGGCAATTGGAAAAGTGAGACGGTTAGAGTAAGGAACACAAAAACAGCGAATCATAGTGTGTTGCGTGGGACAGTTGGAACTTCATTTCCTACGTTTTTTTAGCCGAAAACGCAATGAAATCGTACTTTATCGGAAAATACAGGCGATTTCAAACATTTTTCAATCTTCCGCTTCATAGCAACTCAGTTATCTTTAATCCAGAGTTGTTGCGCGTTTCATGGGGGTTTTTTCTCAACAATGTGGCATGTGAACATTTTGCGGTTTTCTTTTGCAACAAGTCATAAAATCTGTACGTTTCTAGAATGATTCGTCTATGTGCTCTCATAATAAATGTCAAGAAAGTGCGAAATATCACTAGCACTAAATGCTGAAACTTTCCGTCTACACTTAGTCGTAGAACAGCGGAAAAGTGTTGCAATATGCGCTTCAATCGTCAAAAAAGTCAACAAACCGCGAGAGTTGATAATTGGTAACAAGAGAACACTGTTTTGCTGTTGCTTCTGCTTCTGCTTATGACTGTTTAGAACCATTTATAATCAGCAGAATATATAATCAGGATGCAAATGAAGCGGCTGACTGTCGGACACGTGACTCACAGCTCGAAAAAACACAGAGCGCAAGCAAAAAAGAGCGCGCGGGGCAAAAGCACAGACACAGCTGATGGAGACGGCCTGGCGGGAAGAAGAAGAAGGAAAAGGAGAGCGGCCGTAGTGTTCGTCATTCCCGCGCAACACACTATGGCAATAACAGCAGAGAAGGTGCCCGTAAAGATGGTTCGATGGTCAGCGAGCCGCAAATGTTCAAAGAAAATATGAATCGAACGTTTTTTCGAGTCGCTCGTAAATTGAAACAAATGCTAACCTTGACAGGTGCAAGAGCAGGTGCAATCGAGCTGCAAAATTAGCGTGTACGTCAACGCCAAACCGAAACAAAACCAACCAAAGCAAAAACAATCTGTTTGCTCTTTGATTCTTTTGGTAAAACAAGCGAGGGTCGGCTTCTCTTCGTTTCTTGCAAGTGGGATGGTTTTTGAAAGCAACACTGTATCACCAAACACTTGAACTCCACCAGACAGGAGGTTTTGAAAAGCAGACAAGCAGACACCAGACAGTGACTAACAGCTAAGAGTTGTATGAGTCAATAGATGTAACGGAGCGGTCAAGTTGGAGACAGACTGAACAAACCGATTGGTATTCAAATGGAAGGTTGGAGAAGTTCATAATTTTGACGGGGTCTATTGGGAAAAGGTTTGAGTAGGTCGTTCTGGAAAATTCTTTATTCAAAAAGCTAACCGACTTTTGTCAGCCTCTCCGTATTTTCAAAAAAAAAACGTTTTGTTGACCAAACCGGCCGGTACAATTGTCTTTTTTCTGACTTTATTGAGAAAACTTTGAGTTAAAAATTTGCGAAATACAAAATTAGAGAAAAGCGGGAAAAAGTGGTGGAAGGTGGACAGAGACCATGTGTCTAAGGCTGAAACAAAAGAAGAATGTTTTTCGGGGCAATAGGGGTTGAAAGTTGAGAACCGGGGAAGGCTGTTTCTACGGGAGGGAAGACGGGAGAACAGAGACGAGAACGGAAAAAAGCTGCCGGGAATGAGGGCACTGTTTGGAATGAATGAACGGGAGGAAAGGGAGCGAGAGGGCGTAAGCACAGTTTTAGGGGCGGAGACTGCGGTGATACAGCTCCGCCTGTTGTTGAAGACTTGAGAATGACGAAAAATGAAGAATGGGATAGAAGAGCACGAGAAGGGAATCATGAGACAACAGGATGAACGGGATGAAAGGGACAGGTGATGAAATTTACATACATCATCATTTGAAATGGTACGTTTGTTACGTCACGGAATACAGGCAGATGGAATATTCGGGAGAAAAAAAAGACAGTGAGAGAGTGTTACATTAAAGATCTTTGGAAAAGGAAGTAAATCACCAAAAATCACCAAAATGAAAGGAAAAAAACCCTAGACAAAAAAATCAAGAAAAAAATGATGTGCTACTACGTTTCGCTGACTATTTCAATATGGATGGGAACGACGGGAGGAGATTGGCACTTGGTTGGGGATCCGCTGTCCGAGCATTCTTCTTCCAAATCCGATAATGCCGTGCTGGGTCTTGTGAGGTCGCAGGAGCTGCTGGAATATACTGTTAGGAACTCTATCTTCAAGGGTCCTTCTCTAGATCTGATTTTTCCCATTTTCCGCTTTATTTCCCCACTTTTCCTCTTCAATCGTTTTGTGATGGTACCTGGTACGGCTCTTATCCATCTGATTGCGAATTCTTCGCATGTGATTCGGCGAGGCACATGTAGACGGACATTGGACAACGATTGTAGGTGGGCACAACATTCCAGCCTCACATGTCACCGCCTGAAACGAGCCGATGATCGAAAATAGAAACGAAGACGATGGAGGAATTTGAGAAATTCTTTCATCTCGTGGGACACAACATTCGACATTTTGCCAGCCCACATAGATAGATTTTCAAAACTGTTTGCTCTTCTCACTTACCTCCGTGTTGAATTTGGAATGAGAGTTGGAGGAGAACAATGGGGAATTGGACGATGATTGGAAGTTATTCATGGGAGTTGATGGGTAACTATATGGCGACGGAGATGGTAGAGGGGTCGAGTCAGAAGAGCGGTTGTCTTCTAGTTTGTGCTCTTGGCTGTCATGGCAGTAATAGTCCTTGAGCTGAAACAAAGAATCTGAACATTTTAAAGTTCCTTCAAAAATACATTTGGCTTGGAGGAGTAGAACTCGGCTGGGCTGCAAGCAGGTGTACGGACTGGGTAGGTGCTGTTGAAGAGGTCATAATCAATCTGGTAAGATCCATTGGATCTTTGGTAGGTGACAAGCTTGCGGAAACGATGTCCCCACAGAACTTCCGAAGGAAGGTAAGATGTTTTAGCTTGAGCAGTCATTCCAGTAGACTCGACGATTCCCTCCAGGAGAACAATTATCTCGAATTGAGCGGACATGAGACTCTGCTGATTGTAGTTGTACAATGGGCTGCGGGAATCAATGACGTGGCACAGGGTAGTTGGCCAGACCTGAAAGAATCCTTTTTTGTTGTCTTTTGGCTATATGCCCTTTCCCCAGAGGACTCGCATTAAGAACGTCCCCACTCAGTTTTCAAGGGGGTTTGCTGCTCCAAATTTCAATTCTTCTTCGCTCAGAAATCCCTTTTCCCTTCTTTGTTTTTGTCTGCTTTTCCCATTCGGTTCGTCCGCTTAGACTCCGAACTCGAGATTAACTCAATTTCGTTTCTGTTCAGTCTCTCCCCCTCTCCTTTCCTTCAGTCTTTTCTTCGTTTTCAATTTGGTGTGTCTTATTTTTTCTTTTTCCTTTTCCCAACGAGCTCTGAACTCTTAGTCGTTCCCGTCAACTCAACTCACCAGGAAAAGACGATCGTCGTCGGAAATCGAAGGTCCGACCTTCATTTCGAATTGATGAAGTGGCTCAATCTGAATGAGAAAATAGGTGGGCGTAGGAGGAATTTGGTGTGGGAAAAGAAGAAAACAAGCACATGTAAAAGGACAGAGTGAATTAGAACTGACCTCTCCTTCATTGGTCTCTCTATCGGTAATGAATTGAAGACGGACGTGAGCTTCGACAAGATGAGTGTTCCTCATGTCTCCAACACGGCACAAGAAGCAGAGTTGACCATCTCGAAGGCAGATTACCGCTTTGTCACTGGAAATTGAGTAATTTAAAATAAAAATTAAAAAACAATTTTACCTGAAAATAATGGTTTCGGCGCGCTTTTTAGGTCTTGCCATCTTAGCAAAAACTATTCCGACCATGAAGGACTGCAGCAGCAGGGCGCATATCGCCTGAAGGCAGACAATGACTCCGGCTAGATAGCATTCCGTTGTGATGTATCTAAAAAACTGTTCTCTCATGGTATCCCCTGTTTTTCGTTACCGATGTCCATATCCAATGGTATGATGAGTTTCGACGGCAAAGAGGAACGAAGAGTATACCGAGTCAAGGTTCATGATACATGCTGTATGATTGACAGGAGTCGGAAGGCTCAGATCCCCATGAGCAAGAGCGATGAGATAATATGTGGTTCCGAATACACTCCAGCTAAAAGTTCAGAATGTTTTTAATTTCCACGTTTTGGTGTTTGATGCTTCGAATTCAAACCGAACCTTAGGACAAACGCAGAAGCAAACAAAAGGAGCATCCAACGCCATTTGACATCGATGAGCGTGGTGAAGATGTCTCTGCAATTTGGGTGTTTTTTGTCAAGAGTTCTTGAGGTCTATGTGTCACAGATCAATTTCTGGAATCTTAGGATTTGATCTACTATCTATGCTACCGGTGGTCGTTCTTTGCTGGTTTTATTATTGAATGTACTTTGCGGAATGCAATGTGCACTTTTAGAACTCTACTACAAAAAAAAATAATAAAAAGATAAATAATGTTCTATTTCGTTTCATCATCCCACGCAACGTTCCAGCTCACCTCAAATACTGACGATCTTTCTTTGGAACATTGGTATTGTAGACATTGCAGATGCCATTCTTCCCCACAAGTCGACTCTTCTTGAGCTTCTTCGTCGACTTGCGGTAGAGCGGAGACGAGTTTCGACGAGCGGTGAACGCCAGCGTGCGGATGCTTTCTGAGAAGAGAGAAACGGCTTTGAGACGAATAAACAAATGAAATGAGGAATTCTGGGAAACGGGAAATGTTGGAGAGCAGCACAGCTCATTTGCTTTCTATGGCAAGATGCATCACGTTCCTTGCAGAAAAAAAGGCCGGACCAACAGCCCATACTAAAATAGGAAATGATGACGGTTTTGCAGGGAAATGCATAGGGAAGAACGCTATAGCTCGCTTAGATTCTATAGCGGTCACACTATACTTTTCAAAAATGTATGGATGAGAGGACCACTGAAAACGTGCAGTTTGGTATGCTAAGCACACAGAGTCCGACGAGCTATTCTGGTCAGGATTCTTAAATTATTGCTCACGCCCTTTCAGTATATACAAATACGCTACTCAACCAAATTTGCTACGATGGTCCTATTACGAAATAAATAAATCTTTGCAATCATGGCTATTCGTAGGAGCAATTTGAGATTTTTGTACGAGAGGTGTTGATTCGTTCAGCTATAAACGATGAAGAGCGCTCCATAAATTCGCAGTGATTCGACTCGGTTTCGACGCAAACGTTTGACGTCGTCGGCAGAAAATGGTAGCCTATTATCCCCGGAGCTGACACTCGCAAATGGGAAAGCACAGAAATCGAGTGTGTCGTCGGTAGTGCGTTTGGGAGAAGGGGCTTGAATTACAAGCGAATTAGCGAGATCGAAACCAGAAAAGAGGGTCGTTTTAGGAAAAATGGAAATGTGGCTATGGCCATGCGGTATGGGGCCGAGAAGCATCGTGTCGGCAAACAACACTCAATTTGGTGGCACCCCAAAACCAAAAGTGTCGTCATCAGAAGGAAAGAGCCCTCGGAATGAAAACAAGGGAATACAGAGAAGAGGAAACCCGAAAAGAGTGGGGGAAGGTTTTAGGGAAGAAGGGGCAAGATGAAGAGGTGCCAACACATTCTTCATTTGGGGCACGAGATGGGGAAATGGGAAAAAAGAAAACGGGACAGCGGGACAGCGAAAAACCCAAAATCTACAATCCACGCTTGCTGACAAGTTTTGAAGATTCTTGAGGAAGCTGGTCACCAGATTATTGCTTTTCAACTACCCCCCAGACTACTTTCAAATGCATTGAATGTCCTTACCTCCAATACGGTGCATTTCTACGTCACAATGAGAAAGTGAAGTCAAAATAGAACAGACAGCAGCAAATGTCTCAAACAGCGAACAAAAATGGAGAATGCGAATACTATCTCGAAATCGTCGCCTATTTAAAATTGCAGCTAATATTCCAAAATTGGCGTTTTTTGTGCCGAGATAGAATGCGCAAGAACTGAGGCATCCGTTCCGAGCCAAATCAAGACTCCACCCCCTAATAAAAATCAAATGAACTGTGGCGGGCAGAGCGCTCTTAAAAGATCTGCCGGCGGCTCATTTCTCTTCGTTCTTTATTTGTTGAAAAGAAGAGAAAGGAGTCCCTAATGACATTCTTACAGAAATTTTTTGTCGCATGACAAAAGGGACATAGTAGGAGTAAATTGTCAGTGGAACGGTTCATCGTAATTCCTTCGTTTTCTTTGAATACCGTAACGTTTTTTTTCCTTCTTCTTCAAAATTTTGGTTTCTCGAGTATATCCCTAATTTCATGTAGCATTATGAAAATTTCAGAGAAAGAGTAGGGAGTGCTCTTCTAAAGACTAGATAATTAGATAAAGCCGAGTATTAGCATACCAGACTAGCTCGATTTTATTATTGTTATATTTCAGTTGAAACACATGTATAATTCACACATAAAAGAAATACTATAAGATACTAAACCTTGATGTCTGAAATATGAGAAAAAACATTGAAAGAAGAGAAGGATGGTACACTTCTAATTGTATGAGCAACCTTTACTTTGGAGCTTTTCACTTTTTTTCACGTGACTTAAAGTTTTGAGAAGAAGGAAACTTTTTTCCTCTTTTTGTCATTATCACATGCATCATTCCCACCTGCCAAACTTGTCCTTCTCGGCGGCGGACTCGGCCGTCCGTTTGCAATCAGCGGAGCACTTCCCAAGCTCATCTTGCGATGATTCGACATCCGAATGCGGTTCATCTCCGCACAATCAGGCACTGAGAGCGTCATTGACCTAAAAATAGATGTCTCATTTATTTTTAGTGTTTTCGTTTTATTTCTGCTGATGGAAAAGAGAAATAAGTATAGTATGTGTTTAAAAGAGGAGGTGGTAGACAAGAACGCTAGGAAATTCTGCATTTTTTTGTACTTTTAAAGGATAGTTGACCATCTCAATTAACTTATCTTCTTTGATTTGTCAGATTTGACAGGTTTTTGTGAGAAAAAAAATAATGAAAAAAGAAAGAAAAAACGTATGAATGGCATAGCGAAGAAAAGTGGTTGAGCAGCACTTGATGACTAATTAATTCCGACCAGTTGAGGGTGATGGGTTAAGTCAGCAAGATATTCGCAAATTGAAAAGGTTGAGTGAGGAGAAGACGCAAAAAAGGACAGGCAACTTCCTTGTCTGACGCTTTTCCTCCTGACTCCATGACAGCTCAGACATCGTTAGGTTCTAGCGATAAATCAGTCAGATATAATGTTATATGCTGATAGAACGCCGGAAACGCCTTTGACGAAGAGAAAAAACAATGTGACTATAAGTATGAAAGTGGAATGATCAAGTTTTTTGATTCATGAACAAGTGGCGGGACCTTGGAATTCTAAATTTGGGAGCTGCGAGATGGGAACTGGGGAATGCGAGTTAAGCCAGTAAGACGATTTAGTTTGGATATTTCGGTCGAAATTTTCCGAATTTTTCGAAAGACGAAAATTTCATTCGTGTGAATGTTTTGCCAGACACATGTTACAAACACGTGCGGTTTTGGTTATGAATGGGAATAAAAACAGGGTTTTGCCCGGGAAAAGAAGGCGCTGATTGACTGACTTAAACTCCGCCAGAGGGCTCAGTTGATCTTTGAACACATGTTCGCGCATACAGTGAATCCTTTTTCTTTTCCAATTTTTTTCCAGAGTTGAAAACGACATTCTGAAGGGATTCCTCATTTCTAATTCAAAGATACTTATCAGTTGTCAGTTTCACCGTGTTTACTCACAATCTGATAAAGACAATCGTTTTTCTTTGTTGAAAAAACGTTCTGAGGATGTATAAAAATAGAGATAGACATTGTAGACACTAAGGTTCGATTAGGTTTCCGACCAGGACCACCCTAATATTGCAGAAATCGCTCTTTCCGGTGACCAGTGGTCAGCAAAAAAATGTTGGAAAAATGGGGATGAAACTCACTTGGGAAGCATTTTGCACAACAATAGTCGTCTATTTTTAGACCATTGAGCATAGGTTGCCGGGCGATCATGGTACGAGTAATGGCGTCTCATGTTGTGTTTGAAACACGACGAAACGACAAGGAGGGAAGACGAGAAGTAATGAGGTGGAGGACGGAGGACTGGACCAGTCACCGGCGGACCACTGACGGATTATGAGTGAAATAACTAGTAGCAGTGAGAAGCGAGTCTTCTTGTTCCTGATGAGGTCGTGCCGACCGACTGATCGTCGATGGATGTAGATGGGTTCAATGAATAGCCGAATGAATGGAACAAGACAGAGACCCTGTCCGACCGATGAGATGCACTGAGCACACACGCGCAGCACACAGGATCTCACCCGCCCTTCCCTTTCCTTCCCTTCCTTTTCCTCTTCTTCTTCTGCTTCTTCTCTTTCCTAGCCAGCCACGCTCTTCTTTCCGGTTGTGTTCTTCTTTATTTCCCATTCCTAGACCCCTATTCACATGCCATGTTTATGTATGATCAAAATTGGATAAACCGACCGCCTTCAATTGGTGGTAAGAGCAGGGGTGGAAAAACGTGAGCAGCTAGGCGAGGAGGGAAAGAAACAAGATTGTTTTCTTCGGTCTGTCGGACGGCGTCGTGTCGCACTACTAGATCCGTTTTCCAATGGATTTGTTGGTAGAGAACAAACCAAAACCTCTTCCGGTTGCACTACACTAGTGTTCAAATTTCAAGACAAGAAAAACGACGAATCAAAAAATCAAAGGGATATGATGAATGAACAACAACTTCCAGTCCCTTGAAAACTTGAAAAGTGTTTACAAAATGTTTACAAGTAGCAGCTTCCTGACCAGAATGATCAAAAAGTCATGTGGTTTCTATCTCCTCCCCGTTTCCTACTCTGTTTATGGCTCAGCTCATCAAATGTGTGTTTTCTGCTAAAAGATAGATGAATGGTCCCGTCCAGACAACACTATGACACTTGTTTCATAACAGAGCCTGACCCCCTGATCAGTTTGTTATCCTGATCACTGATCGGAGGGCAGGTGGTCCCTTTCTTTTGAAAATCGAGCCGGCCGCCGAACCTCTGATGACGCAAAGCAAGCAGATCGGGAACAACCTGTGCCAGCTAGTTGTGTGTGTGTGAAGTGAGAAAACAACTATGTAACTTTTTTTATTTTCATTTTTTTTGTCGGTGGCGGCAACCTTTCAGAAAAATTTGCATAAATCATTGTATGAGGATGTTCCAGTTTTTGGGCTTGGGGCAAGAGCTAGGCTGTCTACACTCATCTTTCAAAGTTTTTTTGAAAAACTCAACTTCCTCTTCCTCTTCCAAAACTTGAAATGAATTGTTTTCTCCGTTTTAACCGAAACGAAGAACCCAAAAAGTTGCTCCGGTTCACGTGAAATTCGAAAATTCAAAAATCCGCAATTGGCTTAAACTGCAAAGACCTCTTCCAGAAAATCAAATAAGCAGCCTAATCGATAGTGCAATTAGGTATTAAATTTTTCGAGAGAAAGAGAGAGAGACTAAGAGATTTTGTCTCGACCTACGACATGGTGTTTCCCCTCGGGTAGTGCGTCAATAATTCATTACAATGAGTGTTTCTTGCTCTTGCAAAATGACCACGACAATGTTCTTTACGAAGAAAATAACGGCGGCGGCGGGAAAAGTACGAATTGATGAGGTCACGGAGGAAGGAAGATAAAAATCAGGAAGCAAGGGGAGATAAAGATTGAAATAGGAAGCTGTAAAATGAATGGAATGGCGGAATTGTTAGACAATAACAATGTGTTTTCCATTCTTGATTTGCTACCGCAGCCAGACAATAAGTTTAGCTGCAGCTTCTAATGCTATTTCTCCAATGACTTTATTCAGTCTCTCAACTTTCGTGACTTCGTGACGTCTGCAGCTCATAATCTCGACGTAATTTGTGTTCTAAATTGGGAATCAAGAGTGCCTGAAAAAGCGTGACCTTCTTCCCAGGAGACTATTGCGAAATTGGAGCTCAGTGAGAACGCTACATCGCACAAGCACAGAAAACGACAAGACATTGGAACTCTTCTCAATTTCTAGGAAGGAAATCAAACTTTCTAGTGAAGTTTAGTGGAGAAGTTTCAAAAGTTGAAGTTGAAACTTTAACTTTGATACAAAGAAATTTGATATGAAAGATGAAAGAGAGCTGGCTAGCTGACTGGGCAAAAAAACTAGAAAAAAAAAGAGATTTTTCTGGAGATTTTTTCCATTTGCTCATGAGAATCGACAAGCATGAGAACAAGAATTGTGGGCTAAGGGCTGGGTCTGCAGAAAGAAAACCGGCAAAAATTTGCAGATGTGATGTGAGAGGGAAGAAAGTGTCGAAGCCGTAAAAACGTAGTCAGTTCCCATTGGCAAGCTGTGGTCAGTTAGTTGGCACGGCGGGTAAAACAACGTGAGGGAGAAATAAAATAATGTTAATAAACTCAAGGATTTTAGTCAGGCGCTCATAAAACACGGCTCTTTTTATTCTCTTGCACTACTCTTAGGTCGACGATCCGCCAGAGCAAAGGATGGCAATTGTCTGCAGGATGTATAGATCGTCGGAAGTCATCTTGAAAATGGTAGTACCTATATATCAATTTTTGACTACTAGACCAATGTCAAAGATCCTAGAAGTCGTTGGTTGCACATTCCCATCCCATTCACTTATTTCACTTACTCGGCTGCTCGTTTTTTCTTTTTTTTTCCTTTTTTCAACACCGATGGTATCTCTTCTTCGTCTTGTTTCGCCTTTCAAAACCCCTAATGGACTGACGTAGGAGAAACGGGGAGAAACGGGGAGAAACGGGGAGAAACGTAGAAAACAAATGTGGCGTGCAGTGAGCCATAGAACTCACCTCTTCCGCAACGGAGACATTGCAATCCAAGTCTATCGGAACTTTTGAGAATATCAGAGAGAGACACTGATCAACGATGATACAATTAACGTTGTCGCCGCGACCAAGGGGGCAATGTGGGGGGAGAGGTGGAGAATGACAAAGTACCAGACAATTGGAGAGGGATTAGACGACCGATCGAGTGTCCGAGCTGTTTTGTGATGGACACTGCTCGAAAGAGAGGTACCTCTTGCTCCTCTCCCACGGGGAGATGCTGCTCATGTGTGTCGTCCCGTGAAATCGTTAAAGAGGGCCGTCAAAACAAGACACATGATTCATGCCAACATTTTGCTGAAAAGGGAAAAGGGGCGGTGTCTATATGTGCCGACGGAGTTGCTGATAAATTATTTAACCGTTTCTATCTTCCTCCTTTCCCTTTCCATCTGGTCTTGTCTTTTGGGGAGAAGATGTTCCGAATTCACCCCCAGAATCAATCAAGCATCTGGAATCACTTGCAACCCACGCAGAATTTTCAGATTCTTTTTGGGAAAGTGGGAGGGGAGGGGGGAGGGTTCCATTGCAGACAGAACAGACAAAACAAAACAGAAAATATCAGAACAAAATAGAATCGTCGAGAATAATGAGTAAGCAGAAAAAAAAGAGAGGAGAAGAGCGTTTTTGCCGTGTGACTGTCTTGTCTACGTTCTAACAAAGCCATTTTAGGAGAGATTGTTTATGGAGACGGATCTTGAAACTCAAAATGTTAAGATGTTCCTTGATTTTTATCAGAACTTGATTTTCGATCGACAGAAAATATGATTTCACAAAAAACGGTGACAAATTTTCAAGAACGCCCTAAAAATATGATTAAAATCTCAGAAAAAGGCTTCAATGTTTTTTTCAAGTTCAATCAAAAAGAAAACAACTGAGGAAAGGACAAAACTCTGACAGACGGGTCTGGTTGATTAGAAAAAGAATGCGGCGTTGTGGGAAAAAGGAAAAGCGAACTGAATGGACAAGACGGACTTCTAAACTTGATGGGTACCGCTAAGGCACAGAAAAATTAGGAGCAAGAGGGAGAAAGGAAAGGAAACGAAAGGACGGCTGCTTTGTTCTGTCTTCTTCTTCTTTTCCTTTTTCTTTTTTCTATCCGCTGATGCTTCCTATTTCAATTCCTTTTTTGAGAATTTGAATGGTTTAAATCGTTTAAGGAACAAATTAGTCGGAAGAGAAAAGCGGGTTAGAAAACAGAGGATCAAGAGAAGATCTGGTGAACTTTTGAATAGAACTCGCCGAGAAGAATAGGGTATAACGAAACGGAGGATATGGCGACAACGACTCTGGCGGAAAAGTTGGAATAGACTACAAGTTCTATTCGTCCAGATTTTTCTCTTCTGTGAGAAGGAAAAGGAAAAGGAGAATGGGAATAGAATAAGAATGCGAAACGCAGTGGAGACAGAGCTTATGAAATTTGATAGTAATGAACGGCTCAGTACGGCTCTGAGGAAGCGGACGGTGGGAATGTATCATTTATGGAAAAGAAGAAGGATGCACTCTTGGATCCGTTTCCTCATCCGATGAACAAACTCTTCCTTTGAAATATAATATGAAGTAAGTAAGGGAGGGGCATGCGTCATATTTTTGAAAGTTTGGAATTAGGGGCGAGGAGTGGGCCCAAAGTGTAGAGCATTCTTCTATCCTTATTTCTATTCCCCTAAAATTTTTCAAATCCAAAAAAACTGAATTTTAAATTTTGAAAATGCCCAAGTGTTCTTTGTATTGAAATATTTGATTGATACAATCTCAGGGGACACATTTTGTTGACATGGAGTTCCCGAGGAATTCAGACCAGAAGGAAGAACAGAATGACATCTGACAGACATCATTTTTTCAAGTGGTTTTTTGTACCTTTTTGGCAGAAAAGACAGAGCATTGGAACAAATTGAAATTCCCAATTTCATCTTGTGCTTCCAGTTGTTCAGTATCATAAAACATTCATCAGATGCATATATGAAGGACGCATTTTATGATAGGAGCACTTTCGAAAGGAGGAAGAATGAAGAGCGTACCTCGAAATGGCGATTGGGAGGGCTAAACGAACATTGTCCATTATTGGAATGAATAAAACAGACAATTTTGTGGTAGATGGATTTACAGAGAAATTCACATTTATTTCACTGTGAATTGGAAGGAAAAATACCGAGAGTTAACTCAAAGTGCAGATTTGAGCCAGTGAAGCTTTGAATGTGAAAAACTACTGAACCAGAAACAAAATCACCTTGACGATGAGAAAAAATTGATGATGAGCATCATGTGCAACTATAATGTGCCCTCTGAGCTTTCTAAGAGCTTTGAGCTCAAGATGCTCGAGAAAATGTGCAAAGGTTGCAGAAAAGAAAGCAAACGGGTTCGGTTGGCTTTCGGTTGTGTCTTCGTCGCGTTTGCTCGTTTACCAAATGAGCTCAATTCAGCCGCTCACAACCCATATTTTTTGGTGGTTGAGAGCTGTTGGTTAGGGAAGGAATGTTATCTGTTACAGGGATATCATTCTCAGAATCAAAAAACTATCGATGACAAGGTGCAATGAGTTCCTAGAACATGAAAATGTCACGTAGACGTGTTTTGTAAATACAAACGGCAAAAGGGGGAAAAATCAAAAGTTGATGCGGCTATTTCGGAATAAGATTGAGATTGTCCGAGAGATTTGCATAAGTAAAAAGGAAAGATGGCTACTGCAAACGAGCAAAGACTACTTTAGATTTGGCAAGTTGTATGTATTGTCAGAATTGTCGCTCAGAATGATTGTAGACATGCAGCATCGCATCTTGCAGACACCCTATATCCAATACCCGGAATCGAAAAGTTCAGTAATCCAATATTAGCAATTCCCCTCAATTTCACAATTCTCTTGATTCCCGTTCTCATCTTCCCAGGTCTTCTTCAGAAAAGCATCCGAAAGTGGAAGTCAACATCAGATGGCCAGCCTAGCCGCTAGACACACAAGATTCATGAATATTTAAAATTCACCTTATGATAGAATGGTAAAAATAGAGCGATCATTAGCATAAGGACAAACAAATATGATGCGGAGCCAGCCGCTACACTAAAGCCCTCGGAATCATGTGCCAAAAACGGCAAACGGAAAATACAATAGAAAAATGGAAAAATAAAGAATGGAAAGGAGAAGCCATTTGGAATAGGTTTTTTGAATTGCAAATTAGTTGAGAATTGAGATTGGATTGGAATGCAAATAAATAGGGCGACAATAGGTGCGAAGGCTCAATTTTTCAAGGAAATCCGCTCTGAGTTTCGAATTTTTTTTAATTTTTTTTGCCAACATTTTTTCCCAATTTTTCTACACGTTTCAGATACCAAACCATTGAAAAAACAGTAACCATAATGCGATTGAAAGCTTCTATTGCTCATTTAGTGTTCCTTTGTCTCATCCAATTTCCGGCGGTGATGACGGCAGAAAAGGTCAACGGAAAAAGTACGTTTAACATTTTTCCAGGAAGCCAAAACAGCCAATGAGGAAAATAAAAAGGACATAAAAATAAACAGGAAGTGCTTGTAGGCAAATTAGACTCTAGGTGGAAATACTAGGTGAAAACTAGACAGATCATCAGAAAACAAGTCAAAAACCACATTAACATACATAAAAGTTTTCCAGCAGTTTTTTCGGTTTCTGGTGGTCCGGACAATTGGAATCGTTTGAAACGCCAAAATGGATATGGAAATGGAAATGGGGACGGAATGTGGAATAACGAGAATTTCCCTATGGGCGGCAATTGGAATGGACATGGAAATGGACCAAACTCCAATGGTTCTCGAGCAAATTCACTGCGCCAATAAAATTTTTATATTTTTTCCAGGTTATAATGGAGGACCTCAAGCACCACCGCCAGATGACAGTATTAAGGGAAGTATAGGGACTGCGGAAGAAAAAAAACCGGAGAATGGAAGTGGACAGATACAGAGCCAAAATCAGAATACTGGAGGAACCGGAGGAATGCCCGAGCAGATAGAACAAGGAGGAGGACAAGGACCTTGGTGGCCAAATGGTTTGTGTTTGTGTTTTGATTCGACTCTTCTGTTCCTCGAAGCATTCGTTTTTCGCTAAAAATTTGACTCAATTTGCTCTCTTCTCTAGTAATTTCATTTCCTGTTTTTCACGTACCAAGAAAAGCGTTCTCAGTCAGTTTAGGGACATTTTCGATCAGAATCAACAATAAAATTTATGAATTTCAAAATCAACAAAGTGCTCTTTACAGGTGATCAAAATGGTTACAACAATGGTCCGAATCCCAATGGGTATAACGGACAAAGATACAACAATGGCCCGATGCCGTTCAATGGTGGTAACCCGAACGAAAACACAAACAACAAAGAATCTGAAATCAAAGGAAGTATCGGTGCAGCACCTGAACCGACTAGACCTCCGTTCTCTAATAACTATGGTTTTGGAAGTCGAAATGGTTATGGTAACAGTAATGGATACGGCAACCCTGGAAATAATGGATTCGGCGGGTTCAATCGAATGAGCGGTTATGGGACTAATTTCGGACGGCCAATATTACCAAGAGGAGAACGATTCGTGCATAATCGAGGCGGATGGAATTATTGAATTCTTTGAGTTTTTTGAATTTATACATCATCTTATACTTTCTGTAAATAAATACATTGTGTTGCCTATTTTTTTAAACTCCAAGCTAATTGTAAAATGAAACTTTTGATTGGTCAATTGATACAGTCGGCGACATCAAATGTTGACGTTTGATAAACCATCTTTCGACTATCCTGCTCAAGCATAGTCTACCATCTTTCGACTATTCTGCTCAAGCATAGTTCACCATCTTTCGACTATCCTGCTCAAGCATAGTTCACCATCTTTCGACTATCCTGCTCAAGCATAGTTCACCATCTTTCGACTATCCTGCTCAAGCATAGTCTACCATCTTTCGACTATCCTGTTCAAGCATAGTTTACCATCTTTCGACTATCCTGCTCAAGCATAGTCTACCATCTTTCGACTATCCTGTTCAAGCATAGTTTACCATCTTTCGACTATCCTGCTCAAGCATAGTTCACCATCTTTCGACTATCCTATTCAAGCATAGTTCACCATCTTTCGACTATCCTGCTCAAGCATAGTTCACCATCTTTCGACTATCCT